>JAQFWX010000075.1:0-179973 GCA_027605045.1 Phallus indusiatus
TTGGCTTTTCATAACGACCAGAACGTCGGGAGGATGTTTGGAGGTATGAGCATGCTACAAGCAATATCAAACACCTTACAGGTAGCCTGCTTTACTTGATGGGTCTAACCAATCAAGCTCATGCATTATTTTTTGAATAGCCGATACTATTTGGATTTATTTACAGCGAGACAACGGGTACATTCCCAAAGGCTATTTTTGCTGTGGCTGCTGCGTTGCTCATTACGACATCGCTGCTGTTCATGCTACTAAGGACCGATGTGCGAGTGATAGAGAAGCCTTCTGAAGAAGAAACACGTGTCTTTGCCGAAGAACCCGACCTAGTTGCAAATGACGAGGATGTTCATCGCCAGGAAGAGAGTAGTAAACTTCTTGTTGTTCGTGCTTGAGAGAGGGTTTGCGGACTGGTTAGTGTACTAATACAATACTACATATATATATGGGATACTATTGAATTTGTAAGCTCATGACGCTCTGTACTCATATTGAACTATCATATATTAACCTTCCGTTGAATTGAAACTGATTGACAAGGGCACTACAAAATACCTCTCAAGTTGTAACAATAATATTCAGTGTAAATTATATTACTCAAACACCAGGTTGTTAGTGACGGATATAGGGCCAGTGCCACTGTCAAGTATACTACATCTTTTACATAGATTCCTTGTAGATTCCGTATTTTTTATAGGATTTCTTTTAGTATCTTTTATTAGGAGTTAATTAGCAGCGCGGTGGTGCTGGTTTTCTCAGAATCCTCTCTTTTAGCGGTCTCTAAGAATCTAATCGTTGGAACTTCCAGTGGGCTGTTGAATTCAAGATTTTTGTTACATACGTGACAGGGACATGTGACATGTGACATGTGAGGCAATTCTATTGAAGACCATAGAATTTCTTCACAACGGTCGAAATGACACAACCATCGACGTTTACCTCATCTCACCAAACTATTGATGATGTTCTGAACGAAATACTTACTCCCGGTATCTCCAATGCGCAACTAGCGACGACTTTGCGTAGTATAATTAAACGAGGCGACGAAGGCGACTACTTGTTGGCTGGACTGCTGCCGCAAGCCATTGAGGATAAATCAGACAGTGGTACATCACTTGACGTTGATCCTTTAAGCTTTTTGGATCCAAACAAGAATACATTGGGATATCTTTATGTTTTGTACGGCATCGGTTTGAGTCTAGGTTTCCGGTATTTATCTCATTCAAACACTTGCGTATCCAGATCAGCGAGACTCAACGTTCAAGGTGCAATGCCTGTCACTCATGAAGCCGTGCAATCTTTCTGTCAGAACTTCGATGCTGAGGCCGCAAGGACAGTACCAGAGCGGAGTACGTCCTTTAAGCTCTCCGGTATACTTTACGATATGACTACGCAATCACATAGTTTCGGTCCTAGCACAAGCTATCGTACAGTATGCCGAAAGTCAGAATAATGTTTGTGCTTTAATCCACAGTCATATTCATAATTTCTCACTGAGAGCTCGTCGCAGTTACAAAATGCCATCGCTCCTTTAGAAACTTTGCTTAGACGGTACACACCTTCGTTGGCTCATCTCACAACAATTCATACGCAATTTGTTCATGTTAGTATCAGGGTATATCTTCATCTCTCTAATCTGATTCTTCTCTTATGCTGTAAGGCATGCGTCGCCACCAGGAATTACTCTGCGGCACTTCCGATTCTTGAAGTCCCGATTTCCGAAATCGACACGACTGTAAGTTCATGAATTCGATTGGTTTGAAGGATATTTCAGTGCAAAACTTTGACAACTGCGCTAGCTTTCACCTT
Source organism: Phallus indusiatus (assembly GCA_027605045.1). Taxonomy (NCBI): domain Eukaryota; kingdom Fungi; phylum Basidiomycota; class Agaricomycetes; order Phallales; family Phallaceae; genus Phallus; species Phallus indusiatus. The sequence continues at coordinate 1,804 of JAQFWX010000075.1, forward strand.
TGTCATACCATGATGTTTTAAATTATCATTATATTGGCGCATTGGCACTCATAGCTACGAGAAATTACTCTTTAGCATCCAATTTCCTCGAGATTGTTGCTTCAGCTCCAACACAATTGCACCCTTCAGGCATACAACTAGAAGCCCTCAAAAAGCTTGTTATCGTGAGGTTGATGTTATATGGCTCGGTAAGATGGATTTGTCGAGAGATCTGAAAGATAACTGACTTTCCTTTAGACACGTCCACTTCCCAAATACACCAATGTTAATCTACTGCGGCACCTAAAGTCAACCCCTTATGCTTCCTTTGCTCGTGTCTTTCCTTCGACACCGGGCGTGCTTCAGGAAATTATTGACAAAGAATTTAAAGCATTACAAACTGTGGGTTTCCTTTGCTTTGAATATTACATGTGCAACACTCGTGTCAACTTTTGGATCAGGATTGCAATATTGGACTTGTTCGTCAACTTGTAGAATATGGGCCCCGATGGGCTATTCGTAAACTCACCGCAACTTACGTTACATTAAGCCTGAAAGAAATTAGCAAAGCCATTGGCGTACCTGACGAACACATTGTTAAAAGCATCATCATGAGCATGGTGAGTTATTCGTTACATCAATCCGCGTTCTTTTTCTCGATTATTTTCAACGCATTTAGATTGAGAAATCAGAAATCAAAGCCACCCTCAGCGGGGACACCGTAACGTTTGTTGACGACTACTTCTCAGAAGCCGGTCTCCACTCCGCGTCCTGTTTCTCTCCAAAAGAAGTTGAAAAGCTGTTGAAATCATCTCGATCGCAAGGTGCCCTACTCGCGGAGTTGGACAGGGAAACTGCGCGAAGCAAAGAATTCATAATCAAAGTGAGTTAGTTGTATTCAATCATACATATTACTACAACTCTTCTTCAATATTCTAGGCATTGAAGGAAAAGGACGCTTCTGGAAGTATGATGATTGATGAGGAGCTTTTTAATCATGAGGGACATGGAATGAAGGACTGGGACGATTGATCCTACATGGGGTTTACATATTGGATGCCGATTGCATCATTGGATTCAAAGGCGACCGTGTCATGGTTCTCGTAACCATCGTTTAATTCGACAGAGATAGACATGCTACATTACATTAGCATTTACACTTTGTGAGACAAAGAACATATCAAAAGTTCATGATTATTAATGGCTGCAATGATTCCTTACAGCTTTACAGCTTGACCCCGAACTTGAACACACTGATTCGACCCAAGAAAGGGAAGGGGACCAGTTGTGTTTTTAAAGTCATACAGGAAATGCGAGCAAAGAATTCACGAAATTCTAATACGTTATTGATATTTGTGATCATTAATATTATGTAAAAAAAGTAGAGCAGCCCATTACATAAAATACGACGGAAGTGGCAATCACGCATCTTGCCACAACAACCATGTCTATTCTCATTCAGCGACCGATCGCGATACCAAATGGCTCGAAGATCCCGGACAACGCTCCTGAACATTGCCCAGTGAGTAAATTGTTTCATTGAAGTCATTTGGTGCACTGAAAGGTCTGGTAGGGACCCGAATCAGAACAGGCTGGACAGTCTGACGCTTGTGCTGGTTGTGCAAATCAAGAAATATGTGCCTCTTCAACATTCAAAGGACCTGACCCAGCACTACCCTTTATTAAGGAACGAATGTCGCTTGTCAAACGAAAACTCCTCGTTTTAAGTGGCAAAGGAGGAGTTGGAAAAAGTACATTTACGGCACAGTTAGGTTGGGCTTTTGCGACTGATGAGAATTCGCAGGTATGGTTCTAGACTGTTAACATCCCCTTGTCTTACATACATATAGACTGGGATAATGGACGTTGATATATGTGGACCCTCGATACCCACAATTCTCGGGATTGCCAATGAGCAAATACATGCATCCTCGACAGGATGGAGCCCAGTCTACGTTCAAGACAATCTCGCAGTCATGTCAGTAGGTTTCATGCTCCCTTCCTCAAAAGATGCTGTTATATGGCGTGGTCCGAAGAAGAATGGTTTAATATCGCAGTTTCTCAAAGATGTGGATTGGGGCGAATTGGACTGGCTTGTGATCGATACACCCCGGGACGTCAGACGAGCATTTAAGCATTGTACAATACCTCAAGGAGTCTGGTATTGATGGTGCTGTTGTTATCACAACCCCACAAGAGGTTGCCATTCAGGACGTGCGCCGCGAAATTAATTTCTGTCGAAAAGTGGGAATTAGGGTTCTCGGGGTGGTGGAGAACATGGCCGGGTTCATTTGTCCAGGATGTAAAACAGAAAGCCAAATATTTAAGCCTGCTACCGGAGGTGCCAGGAAATTAGCGGAGGAGATGGATGTCGAGCTGCTAGGCTCAATACCACTAGATCCCCGAATTGGCAAGAGCTCAGACTACGGTGTCAGTTTCTGGACGAATATCCAGATAGCCCCGCCACTACCGTCTATATGGACATCATCCACCGGTTGAAAGAGAAACTGGATTAATATTTAGAGGTTGTTCATGTCTGTTCGTGTATTGTAATCAAAACACATTGTATCTAATATAGTCCTGCAGTCTACATATAAATGTTACCCTTGCTGAGCATGGATATTATTCCCCGTTGATGCGAATTCTTGAGGAATTGACGAAGGTGGAGCGTCGGCACCCGTAGCAGCAAGCAGCTTTATGGCTTCATCCATCTTCTCATGAATGGAAAATGTAGATAATGTCCTTAAAAGCTGACTCTGACCGCCAAGGATGGAGGCTGCACGAGACCGAGCCGGTATAATGTACGATGCGTCTCCATCAGGTTGTCCGGATGACGGAAAAGATTGATGCGAATAAAGTGAATTTCTAGCTTGTACGTTAGGTGAACTGGACCCTTGCAAGACGCTAGAACGTCGGCGATATGTTGCGATGGGGTCACTGGAGCCCACCAGGCCACTTTGATCTCTTAATAATGGCGGTGGCAGAGCATCCAATGACTCGTCCCCTTTCCCGGCTTCTCCGGTAGGTTCTTCGGTAATGGGGTCAGAAAGAACACGATGAGCGACGTTTACCGATGCAGCCACGGTCGATTCCGTTTCATTGGAAGCAGTGAGATCGTCCGTAAACTGTTCCAGGGGTTCTTCTTCTTCGGGAACGTTTTGTTCGATCAAGGGTGGTGTGAGAATTGGAGGATGTAAACTTCGTACTTCCCTACGAAAGTCTTGAATCTCCTTCCATATTGCGGCTCGGAATTCTTCAATTGTCGACAAATTTTCATAATCATTGTATCTGTCAAATCTAGCGGGACAAGGAGGTTCGTCCGCTGGGTCATCTGGCTTTTATTTGAGTAGGGAAGCCGAGTGTATCCATCGATACTGTTTCACTCACGATAGTTAGCGAGCCAGGGATGCTCCAAGGCTTCTATGACTGACAGGCGTTTATCGGGATCCCAGACAATCATTTTGGTCAATAAGTCGATCGCTGATTTCGTTGTTTTTTTTTCAAAAGAAAACAAAAAAGCACAAACTTAAACTTGCCTTGTGCATCCGCTGCGGGAAAAATGTCGCGAAAAGACCGAGGCTTGCAAACGGGCAGAGATCGCATATATGCTTTGGCCTAAAGGCAGAAAGTGATCAATCACTTGATTGTAAATACGAGGCAATATTACCTTTTCTGATACTATTTTAGAAAACACTTCTTCTTCAGGTGTGCCCAGAACATCCAGAATGCGATTAATTTGATCGACTATGATGGTTTGTTATAAGAAACAAGGAGATTCTTCCATAAAGACAAAAGCGAACCGTAGCTTTAATGACGGTGATTAGAATGAGAATAGGAAAATTGATTGGTCATGACGACTTGCTCTTTTCCTCGAAACAATGGCGTGCCCATTAAGAGTTCCGCTAGAATGCACCCGATAGACCTTCATTTGTTTGTCTCAGTAATAAAAATCACGTTTTACATGTAGTTCAGTTTACCAAACATCGACTAGCATCAGATGAAACACCATTCAGCAGTTAAAGAAACAAGAACACTTGCTAGCTGTTCCATATGTTCGAAATGACAGCATGATTTCGGGGCGCGGTACCACCTAGTAGCACTGAAATCCCTTCAATGAGATATAATGGGCATCAAGAGCTTAACTCTTCTCACACATATTCGGTAAGTTGATTTGCACCTAAATAAGGTATGAATCAGGTATGGGTTCATGGAGCGAAGCGGAAGTATGATTACCTTCGAAGGTATTTGCAAGGCCGAAATCACATATCTTGAGCTCACAGTCCGAGTTGACTAGTAAGTTACCTGATTTTTTACATCATTACTGTATAATCAGTAAAGAGCCGAAGGAAATAATATGTCTACCTGGCTTCAGGTCGCGATGAAGAACCGAGGCGGTATGGATATATTTCATTCCTCGCAAGATTTGATAAAGAAAATATTGGACATGTTCGCTGGTTAGTTGCTGACCGGACCGGATAATCTGGTGAAGGTCGGCTGAGATTATAATAAGACTAAGTCAAAGGTGAAATATCACGTTCTCATACCTTCCATGGGCTGTTGAAAAGTAGTTTTGATTTCTGAGAGCAACGGCCATTTCATAATAACATCATACCTCCATAAATATGTATCTACGGGTGTCTTATTAGCAGAGTGTCGCGGAGCACATCGATCTCACATTTCATTGAAATCTGGATGGATAGCATCGAGATCAATCAATCCGGTCACATTTTCATGTCCCCTAGTTGAAAAATGCCTCAGAAGAACAATTTCCCTGAGCGCCCTTTTTGCAAGCTGAATTTTGTCAAAGACTCGTGTCACCATCTTGATTGCCACTGTCTCCCCAGAGATCTTGTCTTCCGCCGAACTAGTCACACATTATGAAAGGAGCAGAAACACGGCTGGAGTATGTTAACTGACATGACCATACCATACGCTCCTTGTCCTAGTTCTCGTACTAGCCGCCATCTATTTTCAACGTGAAATGGTTTGAATGAGGAATGCAAAGTGTGGTAACCTCTTTGTTCAAAGTTGATTCTAGATCATAAAAGCGTAAGGGTACAACGCTACCTTCGATGCAAATTCTCTGCTGAGAGGGGGTTTGCTGAGTCGCGTGTCATTTTCCGACCACGATGACTCCCCGAGGATCTCGGACTTGCTTGATCGGAAGGAGAGGAAATTGTGGATGAGCTTGATGAAGACGGGTTGTCAATTTTTGAATTCTTTCTGTTGACCATGGCGGAGCTGATGATCGTCTATGATCGTCTATTTCGAGGCTAGAGTTCACTTCAAGACATGACACGTGGCTCCCACGTGTATGAACAAAGAAATTATAGCAATTGGAGCACCGAAAGGGAGATGATAGAGATAGCAGCAGTACAAGTTGAGTTCTAATGCGGTTGGTCGACTAACCTTCGCCTGTATTACGTAAAACCTTGCCTTGTCGACTCTTTTGCTCTTTTCTTTGCACTACTGAACCAATGGAAACTGAGTGGGTTTACATTCCCGTTTTAATTCAACGTGATGAGTAATGGCTCAGCTATTGAAGTTCTCTGATTCTAGATGGAACAACCCGTTCTCACAATCAACCCGTCCAAGCCGAATTCACGGTCAGTACACGCAAATTTAGCAATTTAGCTTTTGGCTGCTGATATTTGGCTGCTTTCTCTCGAAGTTACGATCCGTACTTGTAGGACTTGTCGTTGGCTGCCTTCTCTGCTTTACAAACTTGTATTTTGGTCTACAGACAGGTGAGTATACATACCTTGTATATATTCTGAAGGATCGCTGCCAGGCACTGACGAGTCGTTCAGGATGGATTAGCATGTGAGGCTGATAAAAGCTAGTTTTGATCACTTTTCGAATAGCAATTTTTCTCCTTCCGTAGGATGTCACTACAGTCCGCGTTGATAGGATACCTCGTTTCTTTATTTTTTCGAGAACCATTAACACCACAAGAAAACGTGGTGATCCAAACTACTGCAGTAGCAACCGGTACGCAAATACGCTAACTTATTTGTTGGATTTTCTAAGAGTTCTCCAGGCACCATGCCATTGGCAGCTGGGTTTGTTGGTATTATTCCCGCTCTGGGTCTGCTCGACAGCAGTCAAGATGGTGTCTCTCCTTTGAAACTTTCGTGGATTCATGCAGTAGGCTGGTCATTAGCTGTGGCATTTTTTGGGTAATGTGTAATTTATATCTTTGTGTATTATTATTCATTGCTGGCCTGAAAGGGTCCTACTTGCGCCCCCAATCCGAAAACAAGTTGTGCGGGATATCTCTTGTTTCGCCTCATTAGCCCGTTATACACACCTCCCTTTAGATTATCAAAGAACAATTAGCGTTCCCCTCAGGAACCGCTACCGCTCAACTTATCTCCGTCTTGCATCAGAAACCTACCAGCTTCCTCAGAAATCGTCACGGAAACCAGATCTCAAACACAGTCTCTTCTCGAGGCGATTATCAAAGTATTCCATCGCAGGATGTTGAGACTTCCCAGCCTTTGCATGATCATGGTTTACCTGATATTCCACATGTTCAAAAATATCAAGAAGCTCAGCACAGTTGGGGTGCTCTTGGATGGAGTTTTATTGCTTCAGCAGCAATGACAGTAAGTCTTGGCTTTGCTCAACCTGAATTTATCTCCCAACCTCTTTCTCTCAATCCAGTTAGCCGCATACTTCTTTCCAGTAGTATTTGCTGTGCCGCTTTTCGGTCATTATTTAGCAAAAGAGTGGTTGTGGTATTTTACGCCGAGCTTATCATACGTAGGCCAAGGTTGGCTCTGTATCTCGGATGTCTTACACGTTCTTCAATTTTATATAGGTATAATCATGGGATTCCCCACGACGTTGAGTATGAGCTTGGTGAGTTGATATCGAGCTGGAGGTCCCAGGGCCCAAATGACTAGAGGCACATTAGGGAATGGTGATGGGTTGGGCCATTTTATCCCCTATTTCTAAACACGCCGGCTGGGCCCCTGGTGCTGTCGGTGACATGTCGACAGGTGCACGAGGTTGGATCTTATGGATATCTCTAGCCATTATGTGCGCCGACAGCCTCGTGTCTCTCCTTCCAGTCATATACGGTGTCATTATCAAGTTCGCCAATCATTACAAGGGGAATGAGATCAACTTGGATAGTGATGAAGATTTAGAAACGTCCAATAGACTTGTTCCTGGAAAGTGGGTGATTTGGGGTTCCTTGGCTTCTATTATCTTCGGAACATTACTTGTATGGTGGGTTTTTGGGAGTGAAGGTATAAAGCCTTGGGCTACAGTTTTTGGTTATCTCCTCGGTGGTCTACTGAGCTTGTTGGGGTATGTCATTTGGCAAGTCTAGGGTGAAAAAAAAAAAGATCTCTCTACAGAGTTCGTGCTTTAGGAGAAACGGACCTGAATCCGGTCAGTGGGCTAGGCAAAATCAGCCAGTTATTTTTTGCCGTCATCCAACCTGGCAATATCGTTGCAAACATCATTGCAGGAGGGGTTGCCGAAGCTGGTGCTCAGCAGTATGTCAACTCTTACACTCGTTGATTTGATCTTACTGTACAACAATATAGGGCGGGAGATCTTATGCAAGATCTGAAAACAGGCCATCTTATTGGAGCCTCACCTCGAGCCCAATTTTATGGACAGCTTCTTGGTTCGGGCTTATCTGTCTTCGTTACCGCAACTGCCTTTTCTCTATATCAACGTGCATATCCCATACCCGGACCTAATTTTCCTGCACCCACTGCCTATGTCTGGCTGAGTCTTGCCCGCCTTCTACGTGAGTTACCTGATTTTTTACAAGAAGATTTGTCTTCTGACAGATTTACACCAGGGGATCAGCAGCTACCCGAGAAGAGTGGTCTTTTCATGCTTTTGTTCGCAGCAGCGGCTGCCCTCAACGCTTCTATTAAAATCCGCGCCGTGGAACGTGGTCGTCGGTGGGCTATTTGGATCCCGTCTGGAATTGCCTTTGCGGTGGGATTTTTAAATACGCCTTCCTTTTCGTTGGCCAGACTCGTCGGTGGGATAGTCGAATATGCCTACAGTAGAAAGTACCCACGTGAAGGGAGAAGCAATATCCTACTTATTATCATCGCCAGTGGGTTTGTTTTGGGAGAGGGTACATTCAGCATATTATCACTTGTTTTGAGAATGATGCACGTCGGCGTGGCTAGCTGTTGGGGTTGTGCTGAAGGCTCGTGTCCGGGTTGTTGATCTACAAAATGTAACTAGTTCTAATAATTTGACGACAATCGATAACGATACGAATAATGAGTTTGACGATATTGATATTAATAATGATAACGAGGTCCGCGACTTGTTAAAGTTCGCGCGACGTGACAACACGTCTTGTATACTTACGTCGATCACGTCACGCATGAGGCCTTGGGCATAAAAACACGCGAATTCGATGGATTCAGGCATAATTGACCCCCCTGCTTCTGAGCCTAATGCTACAGGACGATCTAGTAACACCGAAGATATCGAAGCATTCGTCGAAGATAACATAAACGTTGAAACAACTTCGGATGCTGAGCTAGGTGATTCTGCCGACCATGACCCAGAAACACTTCCCACCGAGGAAGAATGGAATAGCATGAGGCGCTATGGTAGCTTCATAAGTATGTATATATTGCTTCTAATCCATTGCTCAGTTTATGTACCTGTTGTCTCGAATAGCCCATGACGATGTAGGAAAACAGTACACGTTTCAAGTCAATGATATGTACGCTGTCAATCACATTTGATCAAGTAAAAACGGTGACCCTTTCCCCCAGTATCTACGTATTACCCTCGGATCGAAGCCCAGAAGATCCTATAGCAGATATTGACCTTTGGGTGGCTCAAATCAAGTCAATTCGAGCCCGAAATCCTCGCGACGTAAGAGTTAGTTATTGCGTCATTTGAGAACTGACATTTGATGTGGCGTGCGACTCAGGTATGGATACGTGCCAAATGGTTTTATCATCCTAAAGAATTGCCTAACAAGTTGAGGCACAGATATAAGTAAGTAGGACACATAGTCCGTGATACGCGTGCTAGTGTAACATTTCATAATGATCTCCTATGCAGACATACTTTTGCGAAGATGGAGCGCCTCAGCTCAAATAAGGCTGATTTTATCTCTACTTCTACATGCTGTGGTTAGCCATTTATAAATCTGAATCCAGTCTTGACATTAAATCCAAAATTTACTTAGGCCACGCCAGCATTATCTATTTTGATGAGCAAAACCTTGATCAAGTCCATATATCCGGCTCCACACTGTTCTACAGAGTACGTTACCTGAAAAAAAACCATCTCAGCAAACCTGACTTTCAACAGTACGACTATGACTGGACAAAGCCTAAGTACGGGCAAATCAAAGTATGGATAGGGTTACCTATCTACATCCCACTATTTATATACCCTTTCTGATTTTTTAGAAGACTTCCCCTCCTTGCTCTATCTGCAAGAGAGCGTATAATCCAAACACCGACATAATTCATTTTTGTCCTCGCACGACGTGTCTTCAAGGATGGCATGATCATTGCTTGGAACGAAACAATTGGTATATTAAAACTCTCGAAAATTTCGAACAGAGGATAGAATCGATGGGTGGAGAATTCAATATCGACATGCAGGTTGATCAGTCTAGTTCTAGAAAGAGGGCTAGATTAAACAGGGAATCTCGCGACGGCAATCCATATGAAAGGATTCCAAAGGAGCTCCTAGATATTGCTCGCCAACCGATTATTAGAGGTCGAAGTATGGGTGTCGTCGGAAATATCTGTTCTGTGACCCGGGCTCGTAAATTGCTTCGCGCAGCTATGCGGGATGGAGAACAAGTTCCAGAAGACTGGAAAGATTCCTTAGGGGTGATCTACAGCGTAGCCGATCTAAAAGCGGTAAACACCTTCCAAGCAAAGAAAGTTTTAGCATATGCTTGTCCTAAATGCGGTGAACCGATTTAAATTTTGTTCTCTTTGTGTCGTTTGTTATTCCGTCCATGTCCTTATCAAACACTAGTATATCGTTAGTGTACATTATATCATGATATATTTGCGCGAAATCTAAGAGCACAGTCATGACGTTAAAAAAACTTTCCTATCTTGTTTTTGTGCCGCCATGAGCTGTAGCGGCCCGGGTCCTCCCTAAGTTTGATGGTCCTTCACCTCGGTCCTCACTGGACCAGTTCCGGCGGGGTATGGCTGTTTGAGGAGTGTCAAATGCTCCAAAGGAAGAATCCCGGTTGCTAGGTTCTCCCCCAACCCAACCGCCCGGTCTATCCCAGTCCCAGATAGAGGAGGAAGGCCTTAAAGGGACCGTATAAGATCGCTCACGGGCACGAGTCGGATTCCAAAGCGACGCGACCGCCGCACCCAAACCAGCACCGGTCCAAAAGCCAGGTCTCCAGTTCAACGTCGAACTGCCTTCACCGAAAGTTTTGGCATTACGTGGGTCAGAATAGGGAGGAGGAGGGGTTTGATGATCCGGTGCATTATTGTGAGGAAACCATTCGTTTCGATTACCTCCACTGCCTCCCCCACCGCCACCGCCACCTCTGCCAGAACCACCTCTGCCGTCGTCAGCTGAATCGGGTCTCCGCGATCTCGGTGACAAATTTCGGTTGACGCAAAATGATTTGAAGCCTACGTAGATAAAGAACAGAAAGGCAATGCCCCATATAGTCATGAATATAGTTTCGTATATATCTCTGGCTGCAATAACTTTATTCAGTTGGACTCTAGAAAAGAAGGAAAATGGAATTGACATACGAAACATGCGCTCAAACCAAGAACCTTGTGTAGTACTACTGAAAGCATCAGGTACATAGACTAATCTATATTCCAGAGCGCATGAGCCTACGAATACAGCAGATACGTACTGGATATCAATAAATATAACACAACTAAATTCGCAAGAGTACCTTTCAAAACGTTTGTATCTCCAGGACGACTCCACCCTTCACACGATACTTCAACTTTTCCAAATCGCAGTTTCTCGGGCAAGTCTTTTTTTCAAATAAAGGGAGTTAGAGCAAGGGACCAGCTGATTCGACTTCCGAGACGCAGACATACCGGCTTCGCACTGCTCATTACATGAGAAAAAACTCAAGAGGCAAAGCTCGGAACTCTCGATAGAGGTCAGGACAAACCTTCCACTGAACATCGAGCCCTTTCCCGCCATCATTTAGGCAACGAATTACTTCGGGCTGGTACTGTTTACATGGCTTTCCAACACACCTCAACTGAGGAATGGGATTAGTTCGCCTTGCTTGGGTATATTCATCGTTGTAGAATGTCAGAGAGCGAATCGACTCTAGAGATACTTTCGTCGCCATTGTTGGTTGTTAAAGACCTACTATGGCCCAGATACAGATTGGATAAAGAAGTAATTGAAAATTCAGAATCTCAGAATCAAATATGTCATAGCAGCTCGGAGGTTTATATAAGCCTGCCACAAAACCACTTTAGACAGGCGGACGTGTCGTGTCGTGTCAAAACGTGTTGCGAAGTCAGTTCAAGTTTTTAATATTCCGGGAGATATTGCGAACGTTCACGTAGTAATATGTTACGGCTAATAACAACGGATCAATTTATCCTAAAACTACTTCCTAATATAACCTTTACAACAACACTGTCAAAACGAATTACAACACTCGGCGTGTCGAAATAAAATCTAAGTATCGCAATAACTAAAATTACGAATGCGCATAAATATGGATAATATGTCTGTTATGTTCAGTGAGGGAGAGTGTGAATGGAAGTGCTTGATACTTGGCGATGAAAGCTATCAGTCACGGTTAGCGCCGTCAATGGTGTAACTGCACTCTCTGTTGGTGTAATATTTGACTGTAGCCCCAGGTTCTCCTGCACATTCTCAAATCTTTCGACCAAATGAGAGGTTTTGTGCTCTTCGGAACGTTGAGATGATAACTCAGGGAATAGCGCATGCCCAAGATTGCCACCAGACGGCTGGGTCAACGTCTCCCCAAGGGGTCTATTATGACTTGCGATATGTCGTGAAATATTTATTGGGACAGGGTAATGAGCTGAGAGCTCAGGTGAATATGTACCCAGGGGTGACGAGTAAGAAGGATTAGGTCTCTGAGCAAGATGTGTCGTCGCGAGGGATGGCGACGGCACATGGCGAACCATAGATTGATAAGGTTGCAAGGTTGGTGAGACACCGGTAGTTGGCACTACGGGATGATTATTTTCCAACACAGATGATTGATGCCTTGCGACATAGGGGCGGTCGTGCCCATACACGGGCTGCACTGGCCCTGGTAAAACAGAACAGAAATCGTTGCTTTTGACCATTGGAGCCCCCGCAGTAGTATCGTTACCAGCAGGTCCTGTTTTACCATTATTGATGCTTATCCCAGCGGTGCCATTACCATTATACATGACCCAATTCTGCGACGAGACATAAGGCTGCTGCGGGTGAAGCGAATACGAAGATTGCGGGTGTTGATATGATGGGCGCAGTTGTAACTTGGATAAATGTGTACAATTCGCGGAGGAGGATTGTGGTTGGAGGCGAGAAGGCTGCTCGAGCGGTTTATCTCGCAAACGTTGGTGACTCATCCGCTCCTTCGTATACGTCTTACAAGAGCCGCATACAAACTCCTCCGAATCCCAATCACGTCTCGGTCGGCCAGAGATAAAATCTGCCTGATCATGGCATCGAATATGCTGCCACTTAGTGCACACTTCACAGCACATCAATTCTTCTCCGTCATCCTGTGTTCTTTTTATAGCGGTATAGAGAGCATTAGCAAGACGACGAACCAAATTCCAACCACGTCTATGACAAATCTCGCAATCCAATTCCCAGGGTTCGTCTTCTTTAGGAGTCTGCGTTCCACTTTTCGAGCTAGAGCTCTGTACTAAGTGCGACGATGATACCTGACCCTCATCATGTATTGTTCCATTTGTATTTATAGCCGCTGAAGTCACGTTCATCCTCCTAGTATTCGATGTCCTGGTAGATTTGTTTTAGGGATCAGAAAATTTGCAAATGTTAAAGCATTAAGTTAACGCACGTATCGGTAAAAATCCCGGCTTTCTCCTTAAGTCGTACGGACCGCATACTTTCCAGCTTCAGCTTTTCTTCCTCTTCCTTTTTAACCCGTGCTTCCCATCTTCTATGTCGCTCCAACTCCTTTTCAACCTCTGCCCTCTTTCTAGACTCAGCTTTCTCAGCTTCACGTAGGCTCTCCTTCATAGCTAATCGGGAGGATCGTTTACGCTGCATTAAAGCGTCCTCCATAACTTGCTTCTTGACTTCAGCCTGTGTGGTAAACATGTTATAAACAAAATAACAGAGATATGTGATTTCACGAGCCTTCAGGACATCGGTGATAGATGGAAGAAGTTCATTCACAAGGAGTTTGTAGAATGCTTTTTCTCTGTTATTAGTCGAGTTTTCGAACTGCTTTGTGAATTCTTCCCAGTCTTGCAAGGTTACACAGACCTGTTCGAGAATCAGTAAGTACATTTGGGATGTAAGAATAAAAATACCAACAGTTTCCCAACTTTCTTCATTAGACGTGGAATAACTATGTTCCGGAGCCAACTGGCTTTTTTTATGCCCGGTATCGCTATTGTCATAGTCAGATCCGACGTCACCCTTGTCGCTTTCTTCATCAGGCAGCTCAGAGAGGTCGCTCAAGCTAGTTAGCTCTGATCCATCGTCAATTAATTTGGACGCAAATCTAGCACCGTCTTTCTCCTCTTCTTCATTCACTTGAAACTCGGATGTATCTTCTTCGTTGATGTCGCTGCTGTCTTCCTTACCAGTAGGATTTGACGCTTCGGCGACGCTGTCTTTCAGCCATTCTTCAGGAACTTCCTGCCATTCCTCTTCCTTTCCGCGAAGACGGGAACTTGCCCGAGTGCCTACTATTCTCGGTCTAGTCGGTGGAAGACCCGCAGCCCGTGAGCGAGTATCGCGAACGGGTCTCCGCGCAACCAATGTAGTAGAATAACGAGAAATAGGCGTCGCTTTGTTATTTACGACCGTTTGTGGAGGAGGGGCCAATTTTTCGATGGTACTCTGTTTCCGTCGAGAGGAGCCAGCTACGGCGGTAGTCTCGCCGTCTGTTTCCGGTGTAATTCTCTTCCGTTTCCTCGTTTTAGGAGCAGCTCTTCGTTGGGGGTGATTTTGCTTCCACAGTCGATTACCTTTGAGACATCATAAGAAGAAAGAAAATGACGATGTCAAAAAAAAAATTACCTCCTAAGAGCCAGTAATCGTTGCCTCTTACGCCAAAAGCAATGGGCTGTATACGCTGAAAATCAAGTAGATAAGAAAGGAACGAAAAACTGAGGCAGGAATGTCGCGCACCCAATTGGCATATTCATCGTCATCTCTCATCCGACTTCTCAAGCTGTTTGGGTTATGAAACTGCCACTCGCACATACGATAAAAGAGCTCGAGCTTTTCGGACATAGTTAAAGATTTGAAGTCGACAGGAGCATTCTCTGTCCCCATTATAGTATCATGAAGGGGAGATCGTTTTAAAGACTGTTTGCGGAGTTGCTGTTGCCAGTCTTCGAGTCTGGAATTGATTTTAATGACATCGCCGAGGGAAAAGGGGACAATTGTAATTTATCACGAACATCATACGCTTGTCATGGGGGGTTAAGCTTGTCAACAAGCGCTGCATAACAGTGGGGATGACAGAATACGACCCAGAAGCCAAATCATCCTCGAGTTCCTGTGACATTCAGAACACGGTTTGGAAGGCGAACCAACGCGTTTTTTTATTGAACGATTCATAGGAGTACGAGATATGATGCTTACAGACAGCTGAATGTCTTCTAAATGAAGAATGGGATTGAATGTGAATAAGAAATGGCTTAAATAGGCCCATTTCCAATTTGATCTAAGAGCAAGAACTTCCGCCGATGGCGTAGGAGGCTGCGGGGATGCTAGCAGTGTGAAAATAATTAATGAGAAACAGAGAAATCATGACAAGGCTCTCAAACAGAGAAAAACCCACGAGCAGAGACCTTACGGCCCAAACGCATCCTTTCCAGGTAAGATGCGAAATCTATAAGGCCGGGACTGGGGTTGATAATGTAAAAGTGGGCACGTAGACGCTCCTTTTCAGTGATTAATATTCCCGCAAATTACTTTTATAATAGCCCGATTCTAACAGGGCGGAACTTTGTTTCTGATAACGAAAAACAAACAAGAATGTTTCGCCACTCCTTTCAATAGATGACGAGGAAGGAGTGTGGGAGTCAAGGCGTCTAATTCTTTACTAGCTCAGCTACAATTTTTTTGGGTTATTGCTTCTACTCAGCCGCCCGCTCTGCTTTTCGCTGTTTTCTTCTTTCCCGAGAACGAGCTGATTTGGATTTTACAACAACGGATGGGGATTGATGACTATGCAGCCACAAGATGAGAACAGAATGAGAAAAAAAGAGTTTTTATGCTTACGTTGCCCCATGAAGTTCTTCTAATGCTGGAAGGGCGCTTACGGACAACGTGATTCTTAAATGAGGAGTGCGGTCCTGTTTTGGACTTGTAGAGATGAGGGGGCGAAAGGGAACAACCAGATAAATTAAAAATCATACTGTTGTTATTATAATGACTTACTAGTTTCTGCCTGACAACACTCTTGTCAAATTCGATTCTTGTTCTTGCTTGTCACTTGGTAACAATTCAAGGTCTTGTAATGTCTCTAATTGATTGTATTGATGGAGACCTGAACACAGTACGTTGGGCTGCACTGCCTCGCTTCCACCCGATTTCTTGCGCTCCCTAACCCACTTTATGTACTCTCTTTTTGTAATCTCAACGACTGTAATGAGTTTAGGTATTGTCGACGTCGAAGCATGTAATTTTCGTTTCCTGACCGGGTATTCTGAATCGTTGTCGCTTGTTTGCTTTTCGACGACGTTGCTGTCCAAATGACCGTCACCTATGGACATATCATTTCTTCCATTCTCTTCGTCTCTTCTTGGTAGTGTATGCAAAACCAGAGGCCTCGAAGGGTTCTCCTGGTTGACGATGGCACACACATAAATTCAACAGTAATAAGAAAGATGAAACGAGACTTTCCTTAATAAAATTTAGCGCGAAAGACACGAAATTCCTTATTTTTCCATGGTTTGTTATGCGTAATTCGAAAGGGTCGCTAGAAGATGAGGGGGACGCCATGAAGGTCACGCGTCACGCTATTCGGGCTGACGCGTCTCTCTCAACGACTCCAAACTTTTGACTGCTTGACACATTATGGTGAGTCCTAATATGTTTTTGTGTAAAGCAAAACAGCTAGACGTTTCTCTTAGGGAAACACACCGTCTGGTGAACAAGCTCCTGACAGGCAAAATAGTGACAAGGAAAAAAAGGATACGGACAAGAAGAAATGGGAACCACCACTACCCACCCGAGTAGGAAAGAAGAAGAGGAAAGGTCCCGATGCTGCCAATAAACTACCTGCCATATATCCCACAACTCGATGTCGTCTCAAGTTGCTCAAGATGGAACGTGTCAAAGACTATCTTCTGATGGAGGAAGAATTTATTACGAACCAGGAGCGGCTGAAACCCGAGGCGACCAAAGAAGCCAAAGACGAAGAAGAAAATACTAAGATAGATGACCTTCGCGGAAGTCCTATGGCGGTTGGATCTTTGGAAGAAATCATTGACGATGACCATGCCATCATTAGCACCGCGTCAGGTCCGGAGTACTACGTATCCATTACGAGCATTGTCGACAAAGATCTATTGGAACCCGGATGTTCAGTTTTATTGCATCACAAGACACAAGCTATCATTGGCGTTTTACAAGATGATACCGATCCAATGGTCAGCGTGATGAAATTGGACAAAGCACCGACAGAAAGCTATGCCGATATTGGTGGCTTGGAATCTCAAATTCAGGAAATCAAGGTAAGTTATTATCATTTTTATAGTTTTTTTTTCTTACTTTAGAACCCATAATAACCCGGTATTTGAAGGAAGCTGTAGAACTTCCATTGACACATCCTGAGTTGTATGAAGAAATGGGTATCAAGCCACCTAAGGGAGTCATCTTGTACGGTGTACCAGGAACCGGAAAAACCTTGCTCGCCAAGGCCGTTGCTAACCAAACATCCGCTACGTTTCTACGAGTGGTCGGATCCGAGCTCATCCAAAAGTACCTCGGAGACGGTCCTAAACTTGTACGAGAATTATTCCGAGTCGCCGAGGAACATGCACCAAGCATTGTCTTTATCGATGAAATTGACGCTATTGGTACTAAGCGGTAAGCAGTAACTGTTATCTCGTCGTCGCAATTGTATTTTTATTGCATGTTAGGTATGATTCAACGTCGGGCGGTGAACGAGAGATCCAACGAACTATGCTAGAGCTTTTAAACCAATTGGACGGGTTTGATACACGTGGAGACGTTAAAGTCATCATGGCTACTAATAGGATCGAGTCGTTGGATCCTGCCCTTATTCGACCCGGACGAATAGACAGAAAGATTGAATTTCCGTTACCTGATATCAAAACGAAGCGGCATATATTTCGGCAAGTCACAATCTAGTTTTCAAGGTTTTCTGCTTATTATTTTATACCACAAATAGCCTGCATACTTCCCGTATGTCCCTTGCCGAAGATGTCGACTTGGAGGAGTATGTCATGGCGAAAGATGATTTAAGCGGCGCGGATATCAAAGCAGTGTGTACAGAAGCCGGCTTGCTCGCTTTGCGCGAGCGACGGATGAGAGTAACAAAGGCAGATTTTACTACTGCCAGAGAGAAGGTGTGCTTTCAATGTTTGTCCGTCAACCGGCGTCATATTAACTCACTTGCTAGGTTTTGTATCGTAAGAATGAAGGTACACCAGAGGGCCTTTATCTATAGTTCTCGTTCTCTTGTTTGGGAGGATTTATGTACATCAACTAATAAAGCGCAATTCCCCATTACTCACTGAACTAGTCGACAAATCCTTTTCTTTTAAAGTCGGCTCAAATGGTGAACAGATGTGCGGGTTATTGAGGGATCATTCGTATTGTCATTAAGAGTGATAAGAACGTGCTATCTGATTTTGAGAACTTTTTCATCGTTTTACGGGTCATACAGACTTTGTAAATTAGCCATTTTAAGCATCAAAGTATATATGTATATGCATAACTGAAGATGAGCGGGAGAGGATAAAGACCGGGTTTGGGATAAACTATGAGTGTAGATACGGTCTTTCATCGACCAGCAGCCGCGACCTCAGCAGCTTGTACGGCCGGATTGACCTTTTTACCGTCCTTGTAGCGTACTCTCGGAGGGGGAGCGCGGTTTCGGCGACCTTCTCTTGAACGAACACGAACGACTGCGAAGTATGGGTTAACTAGGAGTGGCAACTATAATTAGAATTACATACTGTGGGCATGGATCGCACACGATACGCAGTATACGATTTTGGTATACAACTTTGGAATGGTGTATTCTGGGGGAAAAAGGGGGAGAGGTAACGTAAATGAACCGATATAGTAGTATGCATATGAGGGGAGAATAGGTAATACCGGGATAAACACTGGCTTCGTTAATATCTCGTACAGCAGCGCTTTCCACCATGTTGCGAACAGTAAACCGCTTGATGGCTTTATCTTTGGCTACACAGCGCGAACAGTTCGAACAACGGAGGAATTTAACGTGGCCTCGGCCCTTTTTGTTACGACCGTTATTCCGCCTTTTTTTAGTCTGAGAAAAAACACATTCGTCAGCACAAGCAAGTCAGTTACATCCAAATGGACATATGTGCATCCATTGGCACCGCCGGTGAAATATGTCCTTAAATGATCAGTAAAGACACATACCATTGCGAGGAAGTGAGATTGGATGAAAAAAGAGTCGAATTGAGGATGAGAAACAGGCCGTCTGCTGTTCTTGGTTGGTGCAAGGTGTCTGTACACCACTACTTACTGTCCTTAGACAATATAGACGCCCAATAACAGTTAGGCGCCATATCCGGCTGAGGTCTCCGTTTTCAGGTTTAGGTGAGCGCCGAAAAGCGGAAAGTCCCGAGTCGGAGGACCTCCCGGTCTCCAAATGGCAAAGAGCAAGGTCAACCAGGGTCAACCCTGCTGGACTTTATAATTCATCACACTACACTGGAGTGCTTGCATATACAAAACGGGGTGTCTCCGTCTCGCATGGAATCTTGGTCGATATCCACAAAGGCAATTGCACTAATTAGATCATTGACACGTTCTTTGTTATTCTATCAAGATCTAGGAACTGAGCCCTCCTGTTGAGTAATGTAATGCTACTAATGCAGGTTCAGAATGAATCTTTCTTCTTGAGAGCTGGGATTGCAAACCTAGGATAGTTCTCCCAAGTTGCCGGAGGGCACTTATATTATATATCGCCGCACTGACATTGGTGTTTCAGGCGATGATGCTCCCAATTGAGCGGACCCGACAGTTGGATTGCTCGGTAAGTTCAGTTCCAATTGCTAATTGATTGCTATGGACTTGCAACTTCTGCTGGCGTGCATAAATCAATTGTCATGGCAAGAATGAGAAAGTACACACACACACTCGATGCACAACGTTTTTGCGCGTTTGCGGAAATCAAAACTAAGCCTGTGAAATTTTTGCGCTGGATATTTGCCGGGGGACAAGGACATGGGAATCTGCGTAAAAGATAACCAGCATGGAATATTACCGAAAGCTAAGGGAAATGCACTATCTAGTCCGTAAGTGGAATGCCCCTCTCACGTTCCTGTGGACAGTACATAGTAAGTACGGTAGTCCTGTAGTATATAACATACAAATTTGTATAATCTACGTTTGTTCTACGTATTTATCTAGATTTCCTAAAAGGTCGTGGAAACGGGGAGCCCCATTCAGCTTTCATCAAGATATTTTCTGATATTCAAATTATTCAAATATCCAAAATATTCAACCCCTCATTCGCATATTCGCATGCTCACGCGACACCGACAATTAACCGCGCGTGACGGCAAATCCACGGTCAAGACGGCACGGACAACAAGGCCAAGCAAGGTCTCGTGAATTGCGCTTCAAGTCGATCTTGATTCTTCGCTTGTTAGTAGTATTAATGTTATTTTTATAAGATTTTCTTTCTCTCGCCCGTACCCCTCGTCCTTGAGTTCAGCATGGAGTGGAATGCTGTCGTCGACCTCGTCAGCAGACGCGAGCCCTGGTACAAGAACAGCGGTAAGCTCTCGTCTCCCTTTTCTATTTCTTGTTTATTCCTCAAGCCACGATCCCCTCAAACGAATTTCGCACAAATAAATGGAAACAATTTTGTTTTATCCGGACGTATACAGTAAAACATCACTTGCGCTAACTCATCCCATATACAGGCTTAGTGGCCCTTAATTTATGTCTTTTACTTCCTCTGCTCACTGCCAGTATTAACGGCTACGATTCTTCCGTTGTTAATGGTATCTCTCCTACCTGTTACCTTAAGAGTCTGAATAATCCGATGGCTCATCGTCATCTGATATTTATTGTAGGTCTCCAGTTACTCCCAGACTGGCAGAAGTTCTTCCGTAACCCAAATGGAACAGCTCTAGGTTAATGTCTTAATTCATTCGTTGTATAACCCTCGGTTCTCATTTCTTTTTCTAAATATTTTTCCCTCGTACCACCAGGCTTCGTCAGTGCCGCTCAAGGCATTGGTTCCCTCATTGTTCGCTACCTATACCTATGCGGTAGTGTTCACCCTTAGCCTAACTTCGTTTCTCTCTTTTCTTCCATGTTAGGCTATTCCAATTGCCCCTTACGCGAGCGATGGCATCGGGCGTAAAAGAACCCTTTTATCTGGCTCTCTTGTCCTCGTCGGCGGAACTATCCTTCAAGTACTATCACGCAATCTTACTCATTTCATCGCCGCCCGTACCATCAGTATGTCTGATCTTGAACTTGTGCCTTTGTTGTCTTCTTTTTTTTTTTATTTTCTCTCAAATTCAGTTGGCTTTGGTCTCTGTTTTGCCACAAACGCAGCACCCTTGTTGATCACAGAGTTAGCATATCCTACGCAGGCATGTTCCCCTATGACTAACGTTCATCCTCTCATCCTAATTGACATTTTTCTTTTCTAAGCGTGGTCCTATAACCGCATTGTCAGTCATCATTAGACACCTAAAACGGAATACCTTCACTCACACAAAAATGCGCCGTCATTAGATATAATTCCTCGTGGTATGCGGGAAGTATCATTTGTATGTTCCCCCTATATCGGTAGTAAGCTGTGTGATCGTAACCAGATTCCATTTAATAGCTGCCTGGGCTACCTTCGCTGCATTCATAGGAAGCGGCGGATCGATATGGTCGTGGAGGTAATAGTTGTCTCTTACTTTCCCTTCTGTTTACTTTTGCTTCATGTGGCACTCACGCAAGACATCGCTTCGGTTCAAAAAAACTGCATATAGAATACCCGTCATCGTCCAAGGAATAGGCTCTATGCTCCAATGTTGCCTCATTTGGTGTGTTATCATCCTTCCAATACAAAACTTCATTTAATACCCTGTGTTCAGGTTTATTCCCGAAAGCCCCAGATGGCTTATCTCGAAAGGGCGTGTAAGTTATCTCCATACCTATATATCAACGGAATATAATAAAATAATCTGTTTGGTTAACGTCAGGACATAGAAGCAATGGAAATCTTAGCGCGGTATCATGCGAATGGCGGACATATTCGAGATCCGCTTGTAGTCTTTGAATGGACCCGTAAGTCGAAAACAATTGTCATTAATACTTTAGTCGTTCTCCTATTTTTGCAACTCATCCACCTCCATGCATTGTTTTGATAGAAATCCGGCATGCGCTTCAATTAGAGCGTGAGATCTCAAAAACAACCTCTTGGTTGACCTTGTTCAAGTCCCCGGGAAACAGGAAACGTATGCGCATTATTCTAGCTATCGGTTTATTCAGCCAATGGTCGGGGAATGGTCTTGTAAGAATAACTTCCTTCTTCCTCCCTCCTCAACAAGCGTCGTGGAAGTCTCATCTGACATTGGAATATCTTGAACTGGTTAAGGTTTCATATTATATAAACCTCGTACTGGAGGCTATTGGAATACAAGATACCCAGACGAAAATATGGGTAAATGGTGTATTACAAGTCTGGAACCTCATTGTAGCTGCTGGTCAGTTATTCGGGGAGATAAAAAATGAATTACTGAATCACTGATTTTGAGTAAATTATCCTATAGGTGCGTCACTCTTAGTCGAACGCGTAGGCCGAAGAGTGCTGTTTGTTACCTCTAATGTGGGGATGCTCATTTGTCCGTCGCACTTAATTCTGGCTTTGTTTACTAATCCCTCACGTACAATGGACCATGCTGCTAGCCTTTGCTATGTGGACCCTCACTACGGCTTTATTCCAGACAAGACATGATGCTGCGGCTGCAAAAGCTACTATGGGAATTTTGTTCGCCTTCTATCTCTTTTACGACATGGCGTACACGCCTATGCTCGTTGGTACGCGATGTGCTCCGTTTCTGTTGCGAAATAATCTATTTATCCCTTTACCTAAGCTTATACCCTTGAAATTTTACCATTCAGCATTCGTGCCAAAGGATTTTCTTTGATGGTTCGTGCTTTTCAGTTTGGTTCGAAGTATACTGTATCCCATTTTATTTATATCTCAGAATTTACTCGTTTGTGCTGCTTTAGCTTTTAATCAGTTCGTCAACCCATGGGCATTGCAAGCGCTCGGTTGGAAATATGTGAGTACATGTATGATTTTTGTGCACTCAAGTTGCGTATAACGTAACCGCAAGTATCTCGTTTACGATGGCTGGCTAATGTTTGAGCTATTGTTTGTCCTGCGGTACGTCATTGAGACAAAAGGTAGGTAATCGATTCGGACCGTCTCTAAGAACCAAACAAGCTAGTCGCTGGAACTTCATTTTGTTTGCTTAGGCCGGACTCTTGAGGAAACAGCTACGCTTTTCGATGGTACGCAAGAAGGCATCGAATTACATGAGCTTGGAACTATAGCAGCTACACAATCCCTAAACTCTCTCAGGAACGAAGGCCTCATCTCGACAGCCTCGACAACTGCCCACCAAACTCGTACGGGGGGACTTCTCATTCAGTAGATTTCAAACAAACAATGAATAACAACGGTGGTTCTGGCATCAAGAAAAATACGCAATCCATCAGCACTAATTCCCAAAGTCTTATAATTGATTTGTCTACCTGCACAGCTGATGATAAGCTACGATGGCATCCAGAATAATTGGATACTATAATGTTTATAACCCTTGTCGCCCTTTTCATCTTCCCTTGGTTTCATGTGCATTACATTTGAATATGTATTTTCGTGATCACCGTTTAAATCACGTTTCCTCATTATCTGTTCGACAATGAGTTGTATTCTTATCTGTATCATAATTAATTTTTTTGCGGGATAACAACATGTCATTACCCCCGGCTAGTTCAGTATATTATATATGTTCCCAAGCCTTACGTGGTCGGAGCCCGACATTGAATTAATGCGAGTTTGTACACGGACGGTTTGGGTAGTTTCAACCCATACTGCAATTTTTCCAAAGGGACAATGAAATATCCCTTCACCTCTGGCATTCGTACTGACTTCCGGCGTGGTCGTCATATCCCCAAATATATTCTGATATCTTTTACCACCGTTCTGCTGTTTTGACAATTTCTCAATGGTTCATGAAATTTGAATACAACTTGAACTACCTTTCCCGCACACATGGATACAGTGTGAAAGCGGTTGGGATTTATTTCCTTCTTGCAAGTACTAGTTTGGCCATTGTCAAAAATTGTATGTAATTCAACATCATTGAATCGCACCTTGACTTTTGTTCGTTTGCGCTCGACATCAATACAACGCAGCCCGGCCGAGAACTGTCAATACCTGTATGTACGAAACCAATGCAATCAGACAGGGAGAGTGTTTAATCAGATCGATCTGTGTGCCATGGGTAAAGTTTTGTCTTAGGGAAATGAGACTCGTCAATATGGGCCCCAAATCCGAATCGTATAAATCTCCAGGATACAAATCGCCGTAGAATACACAACTATTAATTTAAAGTAGGTGAAAATCGAAAGAGATGGGTCTAATAGTATGTTAATTTTTGAGAATCTGACTCACGGAAAACCTTGCTTGCGAAGCAAAATAAGGGCGTATGCATGCGGCTTGAACCAACTTTCAACCTGAACGATCAATATTGTTGTGTGTACCGAGCTTTTATGGTATGAAACTTCCCCAGCTTTCTAAAGATTGACCAATCGCCTAGATTATCAAAAATTAATTTTAAAAAAAGTGGGAGTTATAGCTTGTTGAAGACTAGTACCGTGCTAGATAACTGTGGTCATGTCGTTTTGCAACCAAAACCAAGGACTCACTCGTGGTTGTCTACAAATGTTACTGCATCATCCGGCCTGTGCTTGACTATTGTTCCTGAGAATATTTTTCTAAGATCGAATTGATGACCTAGTCGACTTGCAAGGTGAAAATTTTCATGAAGAGGGACATCGAAAAATGAACTCTGGAGCGTAAATGATATATGACTGTAGTGCATCAACTGTATAAGAGTTTATCATACCTCTCCCCGAAGATGCCGCATATATTTGCGGATTGTTTTATAACTCAAAAATTTGTGATATACTTAAAGGTACAAGGTCTTGTCAGGCAACTTACTTCCCCGACCAGCATTCCGAAACAATGAAGAGGTTTTTTGTGCACTCGCGCGAATGATGAATCTGATCTCACATTTTAGAGAACATGTTATTTTGACTGCGGTTCGACATACAAATTTCAGTAGGAATTTGTAATCGAAGTGCTTAACCGCATCGAACCGCATTCCATTACACCCTGTCGTCTAGGAGATGTGATGAGAGGAAAACCTTGGATCATATTGGAAGAACTAGCCTGCAGAATCCAAGTGCCCCATGATAAGAGATCCTTTTGTACCTCCGGATGCCTGTGATCAATCTGCGAAAAACATAAGACTACAGATCTCTAAACATTCTGTTCTACGTGACCTACATCGGCACCTGTACGGTCTATTAGGCAGGATGTGTTATTATGAGAGCAAATCACACACACCCAGCAAAAAATCATAATTTCCAAATTCCTTTTCTACGTGTTTTGACCACCCTTCGTGTCCTCGACCGGTTATCTTGAATATCCCATTGGAGCGCGTGCGGTTGTCGTAATCAACACCTCAATGAGATAGAATTTATTCCTGATCTAAAATCAATATAGGTACGTACCTGTGAAATGTTGCTGCGTCCATTTGAATTCACTATACTAATTTGGTTGTTCAGAGGACAAGTATTATCGAGATAATTAGACAGAACTACTTGTCCTTCACGCCCAGGGAATTCAAAACATGTCCAGCCCTTATATCATCATTTAACCTTTGGTGAAAGGAAGCGTGGGAATTAAATTATACTTCTATTTCTTCCACAGGACCTAGCTCAAGATTCCGGTTCTGAGGATCAACGCGAACGGCAGGGAACACTTCTGTCTGGTCTGCACCCAGTTTATGCTGACCCAAATCAGTGATTGCCAGGGAAATTGAGAATTAGGAGTTACATTGAGTACGGCGTCAACGATAATTCCTAGACCGTGGGCTTTGGCTGTGAAGCAAGCAGAAATCAACTGCTCTTTTGTCCCCCACCTGGTGGCTCTTCCTTCCTTTTGATTGAATTCGCCTAGATCCCACTATAAGGAGGAGACCTTTAATGTGAGCTGAACCTAAATTCTAGTGTAAATTAAGCATATGTCTTACCAAATCATAAGCATCGTAACCCCTTCCTTCCTGTGTCAAAAGAAGTGCACAGAACCAGCTCCTAGGAAGATCCTCCAATTTTATACTACTTACCTTTGTCATAGCTTTATTGGGAGGAGGCAGCCAGACATGGCTAAAGCCCATTCGCGCCAAATTCGGGGTTTCTTCTTCAAATATCTGCCACCAGGTTTTTTTATCGTTACCCTTACTATTCCATTCGAAAAACTGTAACTACGGTAAATCGAATCGCAGCTGAAGAAGTGCTATCCAACTTGAACAGATGATTATGACTTTACCATAAGAGGTCTCCTTTTCGAGACATCGAGATTCGCGGTCGATAAAGAGGGTTTGGGCAATGTAACATAGTCTAAAACTCGTTGCAAAATCATCCAAGTTCACCTTGTCCAAGTCGAAGTTGAGTCCGAGCCTCCAAGGTTAAACTTACACGTACTTCGCAAGTACTTGGTTGTGGTTTAGGTCGGCGTGACTAAGCTGGTCACAAGCTAGTCAGTTCGGGTTCGGGTTCAGTGTCACAGTACCATAGCACTGTTGAAGTTCTGCCTCGTTTATTATTTTTTGAGGAACCCAATCCTTCGCAACTGCTTTAAAATTATGCGCATTTAGGGGAATTTACATAATTTATTTCGATTTTTCGTCACTGCAAGTCAAAGATATGTGCCCCTTACGAGATCCAGTTCCAATTTCCAAATACTACCAAAGTAGGAAAAAGCGGTACGCTGTTTCGTCTATTTAAATGTGCCACAAACACAAACATTTAACACACAAAAGATATTTTGGGCCTGAAAAATTAGCGTCTTAATAATTTCCCCAATCACGACTATATATGTAATGTCTTCGAGAACCTTGAAATGATCGGGAAAATCACCGATCGAGATCTTTCGGATAATGTTTGCCAATTCAACACTGTACGAGGAATTCGACGATAATCTAACGATTCAACGGCCCGGGGTATATATGTCTCTACTTCGAGTGTCGTATATCGATGACTACCGAGAAGACATGCTCATATACACATGGCTTACTCATACATAGGAGGGCGCTATCGTATGTCTATTATCAAAAAAGCTTTCAACGAGGAAAAAGTGACTATCCTGGACGCTTTTCGGCATCTGACAATCGAAAGCCTATTTCGCATCGTCGCTGATGCCAATTACGGTAGTCAACACGTGCAAATTTTTGGCTGCTGCATATTTGAAGGCAAGTTTGAAATACCGATTTGAATTAAGGGAAATATACTCACCAAACACTACACCTGAATCTTTTGACCTGATTGAGTTGATGGCGTTTAGCACTGCTCTCATAGGAGAAACGAGCGTGGCTCAAGACATTCATCTTTCAGGTTTACGATATGTTATGATAGTTGAAGGACGTCCTCACCATGCGATGCATTCAAATTTTGCCGTCAACTGCTGTCTAGCGGCGGGTAATTGATTTGCCAGTTTTTTCTTCTGAGAGGAACTTGGGACAGCATTCAGGTAATCAAATTCGTCTGCCATGGGTAATCGTCTATAAGAGTGAACAAGTTCGAGTGTATTCGAATTTGAGTCTTGAAAGGAAACACGAGAGTAGTCCGAATACTCGGGAAGCTTGGGAAATGAGTCAATGGCAAGAGCATAAGGACAGTAAACAACAGGCTGAAAAGTAACCTGGGTGACCTGGGGCGGGTAACGTGATATTCCTTCTTCTGCGTATACTGAGGAGGTCTCTTCATATTGTTCTATAGCCGAGTAGGGGGAAAATTCAGAGTTACTGATGGGGCTCATTTGCGATGTCGGTGTGTTATTGTTGTACGACACGAAATGTTCGGATGATGGGTATGCCACTGAAAAATCGTCCAACAGAAAAACGTCAGCGTTAGAAAAGCAAAGCCTCATTAAGTATACTGACCGTAAGAGCTAGTACCATAATTGTGAACTAGGGTTGTATTGTCCGGCGGGGCCGTAGGCTCTCGGGAACCTAGTAAATTGATCCAGTGCACTGAAAGATTGAAACGTTGATTTCTTACACTGTTGGTTTGACGGTTGTTCGGTTCTCCAATACTGGTCTGTAGCATGGCACCCTGTTTGGAAGTTCATTGAGGCAGGCTAAAGGACGGGATTGAAATTGGTATATGTCGGTTCCGGGGATGAGAATATAAGAGTTGCCCGAGCCTAAATGGATGGGCGGACGTTACTACGCTTTGAAACCTCAGTCAGAAATGAAAGAGAGAGGAAGGAGATTGATATCCCTTGCGTCTATAAATTTTCGGCTTAAGTTGGAATTAAATAGCTAGGTAAGCTTAGAAAAGGTGATGGATCGTCGATGGCGGGTTTTTGACAACGTCTTGTGTATGTAGCTTTGTAATGGTTAAGTCAGGCAATCACCCGTAAGATAGTGTTGGGATACACTAATAAGTTATCAATATCAATCTGATTCAGGCGGAGCACGCACGATGATTTTAACTCTAGATGCTTGTAATTCAAGTGAACTTTGGGAGAAGTAATTAATTGAAGAAACCGAATATTTATTCTGATACAAAAAATAAACATTTTAGCCAAAAAGGAAAGCGTTGTTAAGTGGAATCACTTCATTATGGATCCAGAGCTACTAGAGACCATAAAGTTGTTTCTACTAGTTCTCACTTATGCAAGCATTTGCCTTGATTAGGAAAATTCCAGAGGTTCCCGTCCTGTCAAATAAAGGTTGAAAGGCCGCTTAACCCCAGAAATTACATGGTATTATTTTTATGCGTTCCTTTACATCAATATTATTATACTCACGGTGACTCCTTAATTGAAGATGTTCAAATGTCGACCCTGCAAACGATTTGACCCTACATAGGAATGGAATATCGTGGACCTATTGCGCCAGCTTTGCGGGATTCCGGAGTTTTGCCTCGGGCAACTGCCGACATATACACATTAACAACTATCTTTTTTTAAAAAATTATAGCTGAGCGAGGGGAATTCTTGAAACGGGAGTTCCCCCAAAGGGAAGCGTGATGTTTGAGTCCACACAGGAATTAAAGGGATAAAGATCCCCGTCACGCTTGCATCTCGAACCAGAAATCATTTACCTTTTGAAGCATTATTTTCGAGCATGAACGGTTATATTCTGTTATATTTGAACAATAGCAGCAGGGAGATATGTATAAAAAGGGATATACTCACAACAGACGAAGCGTATGTAGGGACAATAAATCCTAGTAATAGCAAGGAAATATGAAACCCAGAAGCCATTGAGAAACGTTTGACCGCCGTTGCAGGACAGCACATATCATTCCTGCGTTCGCATATGAACTGGCTGACGATAGTAGGTCTGCAAGCTCCAAGTTGGCCCACCCGGACAAAGAGGTTCAAAACAACTGGCGATTTCATTTTGTCAATCGGTAGCTTATAATTAATTCAGGATTAGGAAGACTAACTAATAGAGCTTTATCATACAACTTTGTAGATCGCGAGATGCTGATGGCGCTACCTACAATTACAAGATGTTGGACACGCGTTCACAAGTTCCGCTCAGAAAAGTGACAATTAAGTCATTGATGAGCTAGAAACGCAGAGCCCAGATGAGAATGAAGACGGAATTTCAAACGATGACGACACTGACATCGACAATGGCCTGGAGAAGGAAGAGCTGGAGCTTTAAAGTAGCTCCTCTGACAGCGAGTCTGAGTTGTTCACCACACGATAGCGGGGTGTAAACAAGATTCGGAGCCCGAAACTGACCTTGAAGATAATGAGTATTCTTTGATCGGAATTATATACTTATTGTGCCATACCTGAGTATGACAATATACGCTATGTATAAGCTGATCATAGGAATTATCATGAGGAATAGATAGGCCTTATACCTTGTCAAAAATGCTTGAACACCCTGATTTATCGCTCACGTACCTCAAACGTACCTTATGCGATGATATGAGCGCGGGCACAACCTAACAAGCGCTATGGAAGTCCGATGTATAGCTGGTTTCATTCGTATAAGAGGGTCGAAAGTCTTATGCATCAAATTAAGCGTTTAATTGGGTAATATGAATCAGAAGAAGATACAAGTTGGTCTAAACATTCGACTCACAACATGGTAAGCGCCGAATTTTGTTCCTTTTTTACGATTTGTAGCTTGATGTACTTAAGAACTGCTAGGACTAACAAAACTTTTCATTGATAAAACGAACACAAGAGTATACATGACTAGGCTTTCAAAATTGTTTCAAATTCTCCTGTTTCAACCGCCTCTTGTATTATATCCAACCCTCCAATGAATTCACCGCCTACGATTAGTTGTGGGAATGTGGGCCAATTATTCAAAGCCTTAAGACCTGGGGATCATTCCATTTTAGAAAACGTGCGCGCAACAAAACTATCGGAATAATAATAACCTTGTCTCACAGCTTCATCTTGCAGAATGTCGAAATGTGTGAACTCAATGTCGTGATCCCGTAAGATAGATACCGTTTGGCGAGAAAAGCCACAGCGTGGAGCATCGGGACTTCCCTTCATAAACAATACGACTCGACTCTGCTGCATAATCTTCTTCATACGTTTAACAAGCTCCTCTTCACTTTCCTTTTCTACAGGTTCTTCTGGTGAACGATTAGTTTGAGCCTTCCCCGACAAGTTTGGATGGCTATGCTTGGCCAACGCGTTCGTAAGACCCGGTGCATCCGCACCATTTATACGAGAGAGTAACATATGCCCCTGCATAAAATGATCAATATTCAGTTGTAGAGAAGTTTTGGATAGCAAACCCTTAAGACGATGAATGATGGCACAGCCTCGATTTCGAACGACTCTGATATGTCTTGTAAAGTGTCAGCCTCAACCTTTGAACTGCAAGTCAACACGCGAGTCGGTCGCAAAAATATCCTTTCGTACTTGTAATACTAAGACATCGGGCTGTCTTCGGGCCAGTTCCAAGACTACCTGATTCATTTGTTGACAGGGCTCAGCCCATGATGCCCAGAAGTTGATTAATGATATTCGCTCCAAGTCCCTTGAAAGTAAGTCTTGGAAGTGCTGAGGAGATTCTACGTTAACAAAATTTTCGGGAGTTGGAACAGTAACCATTCGATGGTGATGAAAATGAGATTAAGGGCTACTATGACAAAGCACACGATCTAGGCGATATCACACTTTCCCACTAACGCCATGTCACTGTCAATTATTTCGAAACCATTCTTCCACACGTTCTACTAGTTCGGCTTTCTTTCCCGTTGTCGACTTACCCTTTTCTTTCAAAAACTCCTTCATATCTTATCAGCACTTTAGATAGGGAAATAGAAAAGCTGGTCACGAACCTTCAGCTGATCTACTTTGAACTATATGTACCGATAATATGGTAAGGTTACTCGCGGTCGATATAGGAGACATTACACTTACCTTTCCTAGAGCTCCAGCGCGCCATTTGCTCCTCATAGAGCCTTCATCGATTTCGGCATCCTGGGACTGTGTCGACCTCACAGAACGACGTGAAATCAGGACGGACACTTACCTGTGGAGCATATTTACGTTTGGTACTAGAGACTATCTTCACGTCATAGATCGCCTCTTCATCTTTCAAAACTTGCTTCCATTTTTTCATTAAATCCCCGGCGCGCTATTTAAAAAAAAAAAAGAATTAGCTTGGAGGGCTCATTCCCATAAAGTATTCTTACTTTATGCATCGGGTCATAGCGAGGTGCGCTGAGATCATTGAATTGCGTAACATTATACTTTTCTTGGAACGCTCTAGCTTCCAACTGTCCCCAAAATAATGCCAACGCTGTGGGTACACGGGTTATGCAAGGCAAGCTCATAGTGAATTGAACGACCAACCTGGATTTGGATAGTTATCTGGCTGGTATGACCCATTCTTCATTGTAAGTCGATCAATCCAAGCGCGAGCTGCCTCGGTTAGTCCATCAGTTGCTAAGGTGATTTGTGAACGTTAGAGGTTCATGCATTTGAATACAAATAATCCTCGTCACCTTTTCGTGCTTCTTCTATGGGAGCTCCCCGAATGTCGTCTGCATACGGTAGAGGTTGTAAATGAAACCCAGCCGGATCAAGCTGACTACGATCATCTATATCATGCTCGCTCTGTAGACGTAAATAGATCAACTCAAATAATTCGGTACACGGGGAAGAGCAACCTGAGGTATTAGTGCGTAGAACATGGGTGCGCTATTGCGTCTTGCTATACCCATCACAAGGCCTATTTTATTTTTGGCTAGCATACTCTTAAGCAAAGCGCTGAAGGTCCTGACACTTCCGGAAAATGCCTGGAAACTTTCGGTTGGCAGGAAACGTCCAGGAAACAAATGATGGTGACGTACGTTTTCATCGGGATGAAGAAACATTGAATGCTTGATGTTGTCTTCAAATGCCAATTCAGAACTGTCTTTGAATCCCAAAAGTCTCAATCCTGTCAAAATAGCCATGACTTTCATTCGTTCATTACGGTGAATCTGCAAACGCACCAGGCTCGAGGTCCAGCGTACGAAAGGATTTGACATCTTCCGAAGTGAAGAAAACCTATGCCATCATCTTTCTCAATAGAACGAAATAACAGCGCTGATACAATATTTACACGATTTTTGACACCGGTTGGCGTAGCGTTATTGGCTTCACCTGTGGAACCCAACGTCATCCCAAACACAATATGACTGTTTGCATATTCTTTCTGATGTACCTTGAAACGTGAAAGAAGAGGTATTTGTCTTATGCCTTGCGGATGAGAAAAAGGAAAACGCATTACGGCATCATAATAGGTGACTTTACTTTTGACTTCTTCCATGGTTCTCCCCGTTGTAAAATATTTATACCCTGGTTTGGATTGCTGAGTGACCAAGCCATAGCTATATATTGTTAGTAATCAAGGCAGCGAGTCCAGAAAGGAGACATGTACCCTTTAACGCCTATAGTCAAATCATTCGCCAGATGGAATGGGACACTGAAAACAGCTCGCTTTGGTAACTCTCGTATTTTCATTTCTTGAATCAAGGACTCCAGCTCGGTGATAATGTCAGGGCGCTGTCCGTTAATATCATCCTCGCCCGGATCTTCGGGGGGAAGAACTTGCTAGCCAGAGGATAGGTTTAATCGATTGAATGGTTTAGTGAAGCTTACATCCCAAAACTTGGAGCGGTCGAACGTTTTACCGACACGCTGAATGAAGAATGGAGTTATGATTATGCCACTAGCCGACAGATCCTAAAACGAAAGCATCAGTAAAGGGAAAAATCCAAAATCCAAAAGAAAGTACATCAAATGTAGTTTGAGCAGTTTTAAGGAACTGCGGGCTACCTGGATGGGGATCATCCTCATCAGTAACCAGAAAGATTCGCTTCAGACCACTTTTTGGCGCGCTGGACCAGTAGGAACATTCAACATACATCTGAAGATTTCGTCACGATACGATCGATACATACCCATCTCTGAATAACCAATTGCATGAGGTAAAAACGTCACCGATAGGTGTGTGCCCCTTGTTTGGCGGTAAAGCTCTTTCCGTTTTCTCAGGATGGTTTTTGAAATCTAAATTTGTATGAGCACCGATTGGACCACCCTTGAGATAGTATATACTATATATCAGTGCAGACAGTCGTTGAATGTTCTCAGCATTCATTTGAGCGATATTTTGATATACAGAACAATGTTTCTTGATTTCGGCACCTCCAGTCCTTCCTCCTTCGGTTTCCTCTCCCTGGTTAAGATAATGAATAATAGTGTTTAAGCATAGAGATGCGTACAAACCGTATTATAAAACATTATGCCGACTAAGTCGTTCGGAGACGTGATGACCTTACGTTTTTGAAGCTGTACAGCGATCTCGAGAACTGACTGAAGATAGCTCTCCTTTTGATCATGATTCTCTACATTTTTCGCACTCGTTGTCATTGAATGCGAAGCGTCAATACAGAACAGTAAGACATCTCTTCCTTGAAAATCCTACGAGCAAAGGAAGTTAGGTTCCAAATAACGGTAATTGAATCATTGCCTAACAAAAGCGTTCTCTAACTCATCTTCCACATAGTCGTCCAACGTGTTCCAGTCTTCGAAAAGAGACATGGGAAATTAAACGTCTCAAAGAACGAGAGTGGAAATTGAGTAAACTGCCGAATGTAAGCCGTAAGTGTCGACTCGAAAACCGCTAGTCGTGGCACCAGTATCAGCGATTGGCCAGGGATGTTAGGATGTCGTGACGCAGGTCAGGCACACCCAGCGTCTGACTTGTGCCACACAGCCAGTATTGCACCCGACGTGTTGCATTGTTGCCCATGCACCATACATATTTATAAGGGTTTGTTTGCTCCTTTGCAGGCCAAAGCTTTATGGGGAATAATTAATTGATACTATTCAGGGTTTATGCTGAAGGAAGTTGATGCAATAATCTTGCAATAATAACCTGCCTTTACCTTGATGCACGAAAAATGAAAAAGGCTGGAAGTCATGATAGGGTTGCGGGTGAGCGATCAAAATATATTCCAATTTCGGTGACGTTTTTGTACACACGCCGCTCGAACGCTGTCCACGTGGCTTTACGAGAGTGGTTCGAGCTAGCTCTTGTTAGCTCTTGTTTAGCACGCGCAGGACGGCAACGATGAGAATGAGATTCCGGAGCTAGAGACTTTGCGGATCTTATTATTACATACATACTCTTCCTTCCCTCAATTTTTAGATCTTGGCGAAGGCAATATATTCTTTTGATGCTAAGGGACAAGCGGCAAACCCAGTCTAACCTACTTTAAAACCGGCTACTTCACTCATCATTGTCGCCCTCCAGCGGTTCTCGTTCTCTCCCACTCTCCAGTAACATGGGCTTTTCTAAGAATCCCCAAACAGGCTATACTCACTTGCTTGATGTAGGTTACGCATAATCTTGTCTTTCAAGCGACTTACGTTTTTATAAGGTTGTTGAACGACCTAGATGGCTTCAAGGTAGGTACTCGTTCAGTCTTGGCTTACAGAAACAAGTGATGCTTAACACCTCTATTGGCGTTCCACAGAATGGGAGAGATTACGGTGAGTGGATTTTGTCCTTTTAGTATCTGAATCTGCGTCTACAAATTGGTTTATCAGTCACGGCCGACTTCATTGGCTCATGGAGGGTATCGGTGAATTTGTAAAGCATGCCCTCCTTTTCTAAAAAGAATATATTTTGACTCTTTCATCTAGATGGGTGTATTTTTCTACGTCTATTGCGGCGTTGGTGCCACCGCTGCATACAATATCAGTAATCTCAGTAAACTGACGGGCGTTGGTTGTGAGAAGTCTTTCCCAAAACATTGGAGATCCCATGATTATTCTGATCTTTTATTCTCTCAGCATTACTGAACATCGGTCTCTCTTACGCACTCGGGATCGTCACCGCCGTCGCCATTGCCGGTTCAAATTCGGGTGGTCATTTCAATCCTTGCGTGAC
Organism: Phallus indusiatus; assembly: GCA_027605045.1. Taxonomy (NCBI): domain Eukaryota; kingdom Fungi; phylum Basidiomycota; class Agaricomycetes; order Phallales; family Phallaceae; genus Phallus; species Phallus indusiatus. The sequence goes on from JAQFWX010000075.1 coordinate 36,903, forward strand.
AATTTCACATGCAGTATGGCACGGTTTTCCCTGGCGCAAAGTATTACCGTACGTCTCGTCACTTATTCATGGGTGCCTGAGTTTTCCCAACATTTCCCACAAGGTTCATATTTTGGCAAATATTGGGTGCATAGTAAGTGACACTTGGGCTCATCCAATGGTTACTTCTTTTTCGCTTAATCATAATTAACAGTTTTGCATGCTTCTTGGTATATGGGCAGGTTCGTTTTTGTTGTGTTCTCGCGGGCTATCTCCTCATCTATCATGCATTTATTCAGTACCGTACAACACTAAGAGTACGCTCCTCTATCTCGGGAAAAGAATTCAATCAATTTCACGCATGCTATGTAGGAACTGGAGGCGGCGCTCATTGCGACCAACATGTATGATGAAATCCAATTCACCCCCAACGGCATCGCCGGTATTTTTGCCTTGTATACTCAACAAGGGGCCAACCTTCGAGACGTTTTTATGAATGAATTCTTTGTCGTAAGCATTGATTCTCTCCATACCATTGAGTGCCAATGCAATGTCTTCCAGGATTTTTTCTTAGCGTAAATATCTCTTTCTCTGAGAAAACTCTTATCTCATATAGAACGCCCAATTTCAGACTGATTATCTGGTATGTTCGGATTTATGCCGACGTCTTCATTTCTTGACCATAATGCAGGGGGGCTATGGATCCCACCAACTTCTTTGTTCCTCCACCTGTGGCCCCATGGCTAATCGGATTGGCTTAGTGCGTAAATCTCAAGATTCAAGTTTTGAAGTTTCAATTATCCTTGTAACCAGTGGTGTAATGATCTGGGACTTTGCTCCCGCAGCTTGTAAGTTATCAAATTTTCTTGTTATCTACTTCGAAAATAAACTGAACCTTGTAATATGAAGTGTCTGCCAACACAGCAAGAGATGTTGGAGCGTACGTTTTCGATCTGACTTATATTTGTTCGGCTCATGAGTTTTCAGTCGACTTATGGCAATTACAATTTGGGGTACCAAAGCAAATGGTGGCAAATACGCTGCTATCTCAGCTCTTACCAATATACCCGCCACCCTTCTTGCTACATTAGTGTATGAAATCGTTTTTACAGATTCCAGCAGAGGTATTGTTATTTTTTTACTGTTTGTCTGAATTTTTATTCATTCTCCTTTCACTATTCAGTGCTTCCCATGGCCCAACAAGATTTTCTTGATGGTCATAAAGCTCACCTTGATCATGTCAACCTTGGCACTGGCAACCCTGTTAATTCCACCAATCATAGTTCAACGGAAAAGGCTTCTCTCAATGTCATGGAGGGTGTTTAACAGAGTCGATAGACAAGGAAATTCTGTGTCTTATTGGACAATAATTACTCACCAAACATTGTTACATACAATTAGTCATTTATGCACCTGAATCTACTCAGTTCAACAACAATTCAAGATATTGTCTTACAATGAAAAAAAGTGTGATTTAGCTCAGATAAGGCTGCACATGATTCCGGGTCCGGGTCAACAGGATCCAGGTCAACAGGTCATAAATTTTTCAAAAGACTTACCTAGATCCTTACGGGTCATGATCCACATGGATACAGGTCAACAGGTCATGATCTACAGGTTAGCATACATGAACCGTGCAGATCCGGATCAGTATTGCTCATTTTGCAACAATTTGCTGTAAATATATATGTACATTTGAGGCTGCTATACAGTATACTTGTTAGGGCGACTCAGGGCACACACCTAGAGGGCAGGTGTCACGGTATGCTAGCGCCTTTTCCGATTATTCGATTCCTTCGATTTCTTTCGGTTTCATTTCGTGTTACGATTTCCTTCATTTCCCGTACTTTGCCGTTTCCATTAGTTCCATCGTTTTCTCGATTTTTCGATCTCTTCGATTTTCCTCGATTTCTGTCTGTATCTCCTCGGATCCCATGGGGATCAGTCGAGCGCTTCGTATCCTGTACTTATATGCGTTTTCCCTAGAGGGGGATACCTAAGCTTGTTCTCTTAGGTTTTCCCTCCTCTAGGTGAGTAGTTAGTCGCTGCCCCTCAATAGATCTTAGGTTTTCCCTCCTCTAGGTGTGTGCCCTGAGTCGCCCTAACAGTTACCTGCTTTTGCCCAAACCCGTGGTCATCCTTATGTTCAACCACTATCCTAGTCTTTAAGACTTCACTCCTCTTATCTAAACCTTCCTTTTGTCTATAACCTTATAAACAACAAATCACTACTGCAATGCTTAACACTGACTTCAATTATCATCCGACTTCATAATATTTCTCTGTTGCTGACATCGTGCAACATTGAAACATTGTCATAAACAACAAACTTAACCATAACATCAAACCTCATCATATTTGTCATAAACACCACACGCTGGCGTAATCTCCACACATCACCGTAATTGCTATCGACTGCACTATTCTCTCTAGTCTAAAAGGACCCCCAAGGACTTTCAACCTTCACCAGCAAGGCCTACTCTCTCGAGTCAAGATCACTATTCTCCTCAAGTAATTGTCATAACCACGCATACTTTCACGCACATACTTGTAACCGCAAAACTGCATTAGCCAAAGACACTTAAACGAAGTTTGACTTCAAGGTTCAAGCTGACAGAAGATTGTCATTGATATTCTTCTTGAAGTACTCTTGATTAATCTACAGTATTTAAATTACTGGACCTTACTTACGCAAGTGTTGGACGTTGATGTAAAAACCATTATGCAAGTCACTGTCACGTAAGTTGCGGCGGATACATCACAGAACCTGGCAGTGTGATCGAAATTTCCCAATGATGGGTGAAGGTTGCAAAGACCTGGATCCTCCACTTTTGTCCAATTCAATGCAGCATGCAAATTGTGCATAAAAGTTCCATCAAGTAAAATATTGTGGGGGGTAGCATCTGCTAGTCTCCAGCCTAAGGGTGTGAGCAGATTTCGAAATGTTAACCTGACAGACTCCGGCATTTTGCTCTGAGGTGGAGGTGCATGTGAATGGGGATTTTTACACACAATCAAGATATTTGGGCATTGAAGAAGATCGTGTGATGTAAAAATAGTTACTGTGGACGAACAAGGATTCTTTGACTCTAATATAAGGTTCTCAACGGGTTTTACCCGTGGGTATGGGTACCCGCGCCCGCAGGTACCCGAACCTGTGGGTTTGATTTTTTCCAAAACCCGCGGGTATAGGTACGGGTTTTTCACGGGTTTACCTGCGGGTATGCGGGTATACCTGCGGGTATCGGGTCAAACCCGTTTCTCAAAAATCGAAAATTGCAAAACCCGGGGCAGGTATGGTTTAGCTTTTTGCACGAAAATACCCATACCCGCGGGTATTACCCGTCATACCCGAAACCCGTTGAGACCCTTACTCTAATATGCCCTGCTGTATCTTTCCTTCCTTATTCCTATGCCAATTGGCTGTATCTCCTCTTAACTCAAATTTTCTTATAGTTTAAAACTGAAACATACGACAAAGTTCACGTTGTGCTCTGCTAACTGCTATAAAATCACATGGTAATAGAGGACCGTAACCCTGACTTGCAGCATATGATTCGAAGTGATTTATTTGCATGTGATCAGTGTCAAACAGTGCAGTAAGGTACTCTATATTATATTCATTCAGATTCCACAGGCATAGGTGATTGCGCTGCCCGGGAGAATAGTATTCACAACTTTCACATGAAATTTAGCAATGATGATTCCGCAGTTAAAATTGAGCTTACCGGACAAAATGGTAGTTATACTGGTCTACACACAAGACAACCTTCCCCTCACAGACTTTTCGTTTTCTAGGCAAACAATGGTCCTTAAGTACGACACGGCCCGGTATATCACGACCAGTATTAATCTCGATATCAGATGCCAGTAAATGAAACAAACACCCGTGATCCTCCAATGCGCAAAAAAATCCAAGTGTCTTTATGAACACCTCACCCCAGGTGTCATATGCCACAGAGGTAAACGGTTTCCCAGCATACACTGGGTTGAACGAACATTTTTTAATTGAACAATCTTTGATATTTTTTAGCTCATTCAGTCAAAAAATTGAAACACTTACAGGTATACTGTGTTTTCCAGCATTTGACGGGGGTATCAGTCTCCTTATCCCTGAGCATATAGCACAGCACACCCTTGCAACCTCCATGCTTCCCACCAAGGGAGTACTGAATATTATTCTGTGGATGAATGTAGTTGGATGGATCAGGTATTGGGAAGAAGTGAGTGATTGCCATTTTTGGCTCAGTCCCGGTCATAGGCATCTCAACTACTTCACCGGGACTATGATATATGATGCCGTGAGCATGCATCTGACGAGTAACGCGATCCTTTCCCAAAATAGATTGTTCTGGAGAGAAAAAAATAGGCTCAGGAGTACTCTGTAGAACATCATCGATGGGTTTCTCAGACTGTGGGTCAGGCAGAAGGGGCGACTCAGATGACATGGGTGAAGGGCTAAGGGAAGGACATTGTTACGGTACGCTAGCGCCTTGCCCTATTATTCGATTTCTTCGATTTCTTTCGATTTCATTTCACACTTCGATTTCCACCATTTCCCGTATTTTGTCATTTCCACTATTTTCATCGTTTTCTCGATCTCTCGATCTTTCGATTTATTTCGATTTTTGTCTGTATCTTGTTAGGGCGACTCAGGGCACACACCTAGAGGAGGGAAAACCTAAGATCTATTGCGGGGCAGCAACTAACTACTCACCTAGAGGAGGGAAAACCTAAGAGAACAAGCTTAGGTATCCCCCTCTAGGGAAAACGCATATAAATACAAAGTACGAGGCGCCCGACTGATCCCCATGGGATCCGAGGAGATAGAAACAGAAATCGGAGTAAATCGAAGAAATCGAGAAATCGAGAAAACGACAAAAATAGTGGAAACGGTAAGATACGGAAAGTGAAGGAAATCGAAGTGCGAAATGAAACCGAAAGAAATCGAAAAGATCGAATAATCGAGCGAGGCGCTAGCGTACCGTGACAGGTGGCGATTTCCCGAATCTCAGTACCAAAGTCATCTGGGTACTATCCTACATGAATAGTGGACGCGCTGGTGCCTTTGCCGAACTTGTTCAGGCCCAGTACAACCGGGGACTGGCTCCTTATGAGACCTGGGAAGATTTCCGACAAAAGTTTCGTTCTGAATTCTTCCCAGTGACCGAAGCCGAGGATGCATTGAATCTCCTTCTTTCGGGACGTTATGCTCAAGGAGGTCGAAATGTAGACGATTACACCGACGCGTTTCGCATAATCGTAGATCGCGCTGGATTTACGATTCATGATGGCCTTGCGCTGACGACGTATTATCGACAAGGTTTAGACCGGGAGATCTCTAGTAAAGTGGGAACGATGCAGAATCGACCCGATTACAGCGACTACGAAGGATGGGTTCAGGCTGCTAGACTCTTCGATCAAGCTCGCCGTACCAACGATGCTTTCAATGCCACCCAACGTCGAGTCATTGCCGGTAATTCGACTTCAACCCCTCTTACGTCGATTCCGATCTCTCGAACTCGACCCAGCCCATTCCCGATCTACCAACGTACGACGGGACCCCTATTTACTCCCCACCTCCTTTTCCTCCACCTCGTGCACCGATCCCTGCCACCATGTCTCACCCAATACGACCACCGATTTCTGCCCCTGCTAATGTTGCACCTCCAACCCGAAATGATGCCATGGAGGTTGATGCTGCTCGCCGCCGCATACAGACTGAGACAGCCCGGTGTTTCCGATGTGGACAATTAGGTCATCTTGTTAAGGACTGCCCACGCGCATTCGATGTTCGATTTATGCAGACCGATGAAATCGACGAGATTCTCGAGCAACGATTTGCTCAACAAGATGTGCTGGAAACACAGAATCGTGTCGAGATCGCTACGGAAGAAAACGAGATCGCGGTCACTGCAACTAGAGAGGATTTTCAGAATGGCAGCGAGTAAGGGATGCGCCCTCACTGCCAACGTCAAATAGATTCGATGTATTGTACATAGAAGACAAGTGCAATGAAATTTCTGATTCGAATTCTATTGACTCTGATGCATCCACTCCTCTCTCGAACCCTCTGATCCCTGGTCCTCGTCGCCTTTCGATTGGAAGACGCAAGCGAATTCCACACGAATACCGTCTCAATGCCACTGCCGGCACTCAGAAGCTCGAGATCGATGTAGAACTTCAGAGCACCGATACGGGCGATCTCATTCACTCGAAGGCGATGCTCGACACTGGTGCTAGTGGGATGTTCCTCGATCAGGACTTCGTCGAGAAGAATCGGCTCCCGAAGATTCGATTACCGAAACCGATTCCCGTTTTCAATGTTGATGGTACTCCCAATCAGGCGGGAAATATCACGCATGTAGTGGACCTGGTGATGCGATATCAAACCCATTCCGAACGTGTCATGTTCGCCGTCACCGCCCTCGGCAAATATCCAGTGTTGCTGGGACTACCCTGGTTCAAGGCTCACAACCCGGTAATCGACTACTCAACTGGAGAGGTCGAGTTAACCCGGTGTAATCCCGAATGTCGATCTTGTAGACCGCCTTCTACTGAAAAGAAAGGCCCGAAACGTTTCCTGCGTTCAGTTCGAGCAATCCCTCCTGTTTCCCTGGACGAAACTGAATCCACTGATCCAGATATGCCAGATCTCGTGAATGTGGAAGACGAGTTTCACCCAGAAGAAGGTGATCGATTATTCGCGGTTTCCCTTAATTCAGAACCCCTGGATGAATGTCGTATCAGAGCAACCGAAACCATCTCACAGCGGTTGGCGCAAGCGCATGCGAACAATACGAGGGATGCACCCAAATCTGGATTTCGAGAGATCGTTCCCGAAACGTTCCACGATTTCGAAGACGTCTTCGCGAAAGAATCTTTCGATTCCCTGCCTCCTCCAAAGAAATGGGATCATGCAATAGAGCTCTTACCCGATTCAGATCCCAAGTTTTGCAAGGTGTACCCTCTGTCGCCTAACGAACAGAAAGAACTCGATGCGTTTTTGGAAGAGAATCTTCGTTCGGGTCGAATCCGCCCTTCGAAATCACCCATGGCTTCCCCGGTCTTCTTTATCAAGAAGAAGGATGGCTCCCTACGACTTATTCAGGACTACCGGGCTCTCAACGCGATGACCATCAAAAATCGATACCCACTACCTTTAATCCCCGAACTCGTGAACAAATTAAGGGGCGAAGTACTTCACAAAACTCGATGTTAGATGGGGATACAACAACGTTCGCATTAAAGAAGGCGATGAGTGGAAAGCAGCGTTTCGCACAAATCGAGGATTGTTCGAGCCCTTGGTCATGTTCTTTGGTTTAACTAATAGTCCGGCGACCTTCCAGATGATGATGAACGAGATCTTCGAGGACATGATCACGGAAGGGGTCGTGGCTGTTTATATCGATGATATCCTGATCTACACGAGAACGAAAGAAGAACACGATCGCATCACACGCCGTGTCTTGGAACGACTAAGGGAGCATAAACTCTATCTCAAGGCTGAGAAATGCGAATTCTGCCGTACTAAGATCGAGTATTTAGGTCTGGTCATTTCCGAGAACACTGTTGAAATGGATCCTGCGAAAGTGTCGGGTGTTAGAGATTGGCCAATCCCAAAGAACGTTACCGAAGTTCAGTCGTTCTTAGGTTTCGCGAACTTCTATCGTCGATTTATCAAAGATTTCTCGCTGGTCGCCGTCCCCTTGTTTGGCCTCACCAAGAAAGAAGTCCCGTTTATCTGGTCCGACACCTGCCAACGAGCTTTCGATTCTCTGAAATCGGCAATGACCTCTGCACCGGTTCTTGCGATTCCCGATCCATCGAAACCTTACCGAGTGGAAGCTGACAGCTCTGACTTTGCAACAGGTGCCGTTTTGTCTCAGCCTTCTCTCGAGGACAACAAATGGCACCCGGTAGCCTTCTTTTCGAAGGCTTTGAGCCCAGTGGAGCGAAATTACGAAATCCACGACAAAGAGATGCTGGCCATCATTCGAGCATTGGAGGAATGGCGACATTTTTTGGAAGGTGCGACCCATCCAATCGACATTCGCACGGATCACAAAAACCTGGAGTATTTTATGACGGCTCGTAATCTAAATCGTAGACAAGCTCGTTGGTCGGTTTATCTCGCTCGTTTCGATTTCACCCTGCGGCATATACCTGGCAAATCAATGGGTAAGCCTGACGGTCTGTCGCGTCGTGCTGATCATGGTTCGGGAAAGTTGGACAATCAAGGTATCACCCTAATCCGACCCGAAATGTTTGCGATCAACGCCATGCAAACATTCCGCCTTAGAGGGAGGAGGACGAGTTCTTAGGCCAGATACGGAAAGCGAACAGAGAAGGCAAACGAGAAGATAGCGTCTCGAAAGCCATCGAATCCCTCAAGGCGATAGGCGGGAGATCGGTTCACACCAGTGAATGGGCTGAAGATCAAGACGTCATTTACTACCGAGGGAAGATTTATGTTCCCGAAGTGGACGATCTGCGTCGAGAAATCCTCCAACGACACCATGACACCAAACTCGCAGGTCACCCAGGTCGATTTAAAACGCTAGAACTGGTATCGCGAACCTTTTGGTGGCCTGGGATCTCTAGATATGTACAGCGGTATGTAGAGGCTTGTGACGCTTGTATGCGTACGAAACCTTCTCGACATGCTCCGTATGGTGAATTGCAACCTACCGAAACTCCAAATCGACCTTGGCAATTCATATCGGTCGATTTCGTCGTCGAACTCCCGGAATCGAATGGTTATGATGCAATTCTTTCGGTAGTAGATTCGCTGACAAAACGGGTTCATTTCGTCCCGACGTTTACTACCGTTGACGCTTCTGGCCTTGCGTCTCTGTATCTCCAACACGTCTGGAAATTGCACGGATTACCCGAGAAGATCATATCGGATCGCGGACCTCAGTTCTCGTCTCGTTTTACCCAAGAACTCTCTCGACTACTCGGTATTCGGCTCGCACGCTCCACTGCATACCACCCCCAAACCGATGGTCAGACAGAGCGAGCTAATGCTGAAGTAGAGCAGTATCTCCGTATCTTTACCTCCGAACGCCAAGACGATTGGGATCGACTGCTACCCATGGCTGAATTCGCATATAACAATCATGTTCATTCGGCCACTCAAGCTACGCCTTTCGAGCTCGACACTGGTCGCCATCCTCGAATGGGCTTCGAACCGCGTTCGACCGAATCGAAGATCGAATCGGTTAATGATTTCAAAGATAGGATGTCTCGTTCTTGGGAGGAAGCTCACGCTGCGATCCTTAAGGCTAAGGACGACATGGCTAAGTACTATGATCGTAAACATTTGCCGGCTCCTGACTACAAATCTGGAGACAAGGTTTATCTAGATGCTAGCGACATCAAGACCACTCGTCCGTCGGCCAAGTTATCGCATCGTTTTCTGGGCCCCTTTCCCATTGCAGCAAAAATCGGAACTCGAGCGTATCGACTCGTTCTACCGAAATCGATGTCTCGAATTCACCCTGTATTCCACGTCAGTAAGTTGAAACCAATGGTGCCAGACAGCATACCAGGTCGTCGTTCTAAGCCTCCTCCACCCCGGAGATTCGCGACGATGGTGAGCACTACGTGGTTGAAGAAATACTGGATAGTCGTGTTTTCCGTCGACGTCTGGAGTTCAAGGTTAGATGGGAGGGCTATGGTCCAGAGCATGACCAATGGGTCCCAGAGAAAGATGTTGCGGCACATGATCTCATACAAGATTTCTACCGATCTCATCCGAACGCACCTCGAACAATTGGTGGTCTTATTTTCCTTCCGCGTCCTAATAGTTAAGTCTCAGGCGTCGGGTCGCCGCCTTGTTGAAGGGGAGGGTGGTGTTACGGTACGCTAGCGCCTTGCCCTATTATTCGATTTCTTCGATTTCTTTCGATTTCATTTCACACTTCGATTTCCACCATTTCCCGTATTTTGTCATTTCCACTATTTTCATCGTTTTCTCGATCTCTCGATCTTTCGATTTATTTCGATTTTTGTCTGTATCTCCTCGGATCCCATGGGGATCAGTCGGGCGCCTCATATCCTGTACTTATATGCGATTTCCCTAGAGGGGGATACCTAAGCTTGTTCTCTTAGGTTTTCCCTCCTCTAGGTGAGTAGTTAGTCGTTGTCCCCCAATAGATCTTAGGTTTTCCCTCCTCTAGGTGTGTGCCCTGAGTCGCCCTAACAGACATATGGTATGTCCCGAATTTTTTTCCAGATAATTTTACCATTACGTTTGCTGTAAAAAGCCAATAGTATCATTAAATTGAATCAAGTAAACAAACAATGGTAAAAAATCCGTGTGCCGTAGGTTTTTTACATGCTCAGACGCAGTGTGTACTCTCCTCTGAGTATATGCCGAAATAGAATTTTCACAGAAATTATGGCTTGGGGCCTTTGTGAATGTATTCAGAATTCAATAAAACTATTTTTTAGCAATTCACCATGGTTCGTTTTCCTTATATGGGTTTGATTTTCAGATCTGTTTGCAGATCTTTCTGTCAACGGTACAACAGGAGTGTAAGGATACAATCGTTCAGCGGTTTAGACTTAAGGATCAGACGTTATAACCCAGTAGTCCAATCTATAATAACGCAAGGAGCTACTCTTGCGCGCACAGTTGCATATATATACATGAGTGAGCTATCTCTACCAATAGCGCTCAGTGTTACGGTACGCTAGCACCTCGCCGATTATTCGATCTTTTCGATTTCTTTCGGTTTCATTTCGTATTACGATTTCCTTCATTTCCCGTACTTTGCCATTTCCATTAGTTCCCTCGATTTCTCGATTTTTCGATCTCTTCGATTTCTTTCGATTTCTGTTTGTATCTCCTCGGATCCCATGGAGATCAGTCGGGCGCCTCATATTCGGTACTTATATGCGTTTTCCCTAGAGGGGGATACCTAAGCTTGTTCTCTTAGGTTTTCCCTCCTCTAGGTGAGTAGTTAGTCGTTGTCCCTCAATAGATCTTAGGTTTTCCCTCCTCTAGGTGTGTGCCCTGAGTCGCCCTAACACTCAGGTGCTTTATCTACCAATAGGAAGGAAGGCAGTCGATGACGAAAGAGAAACATGAGTAGAAAGGAAGATGTGGCAGTATGGAGCATATGGAGAAATGGGGAAAGTATGGGAGAATACGGGAGGATGATACGGACCGGCATACCGGGTACCGTACGATGGATATGATAACACGGAGGTCAGCATATACGTCTATACTACACGCACAGTATACTAGATTAGCCCTTATGGTCCTAGCACGTACCCTGACAAGGAGTGGTCTATCAGACTTCAAATTAAAAAAAAATGGTCTGATTTTTTGGAGTAATACAAATGCCTCATGTTCGCTTTTGCTATGATTGAAATTCTCATCGACTATTTTCAGGCCTTCATATGCATATATAAAGGGGCCGTGGATTCGTTGTTCAGGCCATCATCAACACTCTCCCTCTCTCACTAAACACCCACATGTGCTTTCATCATCATTCCACTCCTAGAGTTTCTGGTCGTTTTAGAGCTTCTCAACACTAGCTAGAGTCTCCTCTATCCCTTTTTGACCCTTCCCTCCGCGCAATTTACATTTCAGTGCTTGATCTTCAGGCGTGGTCTCATAACATTGTTGCTTGCAATCCATTTACGAAAGAAACTGAAGAACAAGCATAGTAAGTCATAATTCAAGGTATTTTGCAGGAACACTGACGCTCTCACTAGCCCTGAACATAGTCACAGCCACACAGTTGTCTTAAAAGGTATCAAAGATTATCTCAACAAAAAGAGGCTTGGCTGGTGCTGTTGGTGCTCTCTTTGCGCAGATACACCAGTATTCGCCAAGATTCACTACGATGCTGAAGGAGCATTTGTTGAATGCTATAGGTGTGGATTCTTTGGTAAGTATGATTCCTGTGAATAATGACACAATGACTCATTATTTAAATTAGTACCACTTAACAAGAAATATGAAACATCAAGGAAATACGTCGTATATCCCAAATTCCAAGGCCGTGAGTGTGTCTTTTATTCATTATTTTGTAGTTCACCTCTCATTATCACTCAGCACTTCGTCCCATAATGCATTGTTTAGTCGGTGAAGGCGAATTTCCACTCAGATGTGAATTCACGGTAGATTTCATGGGTAAGTATTCAACTATATTGATTGTATTCCAAACACTTGACTGCAAACTTCAACAGACACGAAGGCAAAACGCAAAGAAAAAAGCCCAGAACTCCCTTCTACTGCAGAGGACATTCTAATACAGCTTGGGAGCTCAGCGTCGCGCAAAAAAATCAGGTCACGGCCCAACACGACTTGCAGGCACTCCATGATCAGTGCCTCAGAATATGTACGGTGCTTGCACTGTGACAAATACCTGATAGGAATACCTTTAAAGGGACACATTTTCTCTGAGAATTGTGTGATAAATGTTGACTCAGAATAATTTTATTGTTCTCTTTCCACTATTCGAAGTATACGCTCTTTTAAATTTTCATCGTTCTAACTTTTGAATAATTTTGTCATATTGAATAAATTAATTGTTACACTTGTGTGTTGTGTGGATCAGTAGCTTATGTATCGTTGCACAAGTTATTGTATTTTTGCACCCGTTGGTTCAAATCCCAGCCTGTACATCATTTTACCACAAACTCATACATATGGCGAAGTATGTTCTTTTATTTATTTCTTTTAATTATTTATCGCTCAAAAAAAAAATTAATATACTCATAAAAAAATATTTATTTTTCTCAATTCAATCTAAGCGACTGGTAACAAGTGACTGGAAACCGCATACTGACAATTTCACAAGCCAGAATCCCTTAATCTGAGTATTAGTTATAATATGATTGCACAATTTGGTAAATCATCAATAGTCTATACCTCAGACTATAATTTTCTTAAGATCCTTTTTTTGGCTAAACCCTACAATGTCTCCAGTGTTTCATATGTTGTGCATTCGAGTCACTGTGCAGATCCTTCTCAAGCACAGCTTGCTTGACAACTGCTGAATGAAGAGCTTCAAATCAACATACAATTAAATGAAAACTCTCCCCATCTTAACCCTGTCCATTCATTTTCCACTTATTGTAGCAGACACTGAACTTGATATAGACGATCCTGAGAACACCACAATTGGATTGCCTTCTGACTTCTCATCTGATCAGTGTCAAGAATTCAGACTGACAGTGGCTGAAGACATTGAGACTCAACTTCAGTGTGGACAAGCGAATGATGCCTTAGGGACTCTGCACAATGACATTTGCACTGAAGTAACTGTTATGTAACCACTTCATCCCTCTCACCAAAAAACATCAAGATAAGACTCTACAGCAACAAAACCCCATAAACACAAATAAAACCAAATAATCCAAGGACTTCTACGGTTCCACCTGGGAAAATTGCTGGACTGAAACATGAACCTGTGAAATTTGAGAGATATTTAAACCTGCACCTGATGGGTTTACTTAAGCAAAAAGTTGTGCTGCACATTCTCCAACCTCTCCAATCCAGTCTTACCCTTGCTCACTCCTCTGACCCTATTCCTAGCCTTGAGACTTCGCAGCTTTGTCTCACTTCTAGTAACTCCGAGGTCACTAGTACATTGGAGGCCCAGTCTGACCTGAAATTGTTGGTGATGCACTGTGAGGGTGCAACTCAAGAGTAAGTTGAAGCTAATCAACATCCAACCTACTTCCAATCCTGTCCCAAGCCTCACTTAGTCATCCTGACCACGGCATGTAACATGAAAGTGCATTGATAAACACATTAGTTCATGATTTTAATTCATTGATATAGAGAGATGTATTAGAATTGGTATAGAGACGATGTTATATTAACCTCAACAACACTGGAGACAGATGGTGAATACTCTGTATATATTATTTCATGAATTATGAACATACCTGGAGACAGATGGTGTTATACAGAGTATTCCCATCACTCCAGGCTTACCTATACCGCGTCTGGGCGCTTATTAGGCGCCCATACCGCTGGTATAATCTAATCTACTTAGAGAGATGTACAGATCATATTCTAACAAGATGTGCCCTAAAAAGCATTAATAACATGTTACATACATTCCAATTTGCTTACTTGTTTGTGTGATTGTGGTGTGATGGCATGCACAGGTTCATTGAGTTTTGTGTCTTTTGCACTGAAACTACACACATCAGGTTCCACTTGATTTTCCAAAGTCCTAAAACCAGTTTGTGATGTAATGTGAGTACCGTGTGCTGTCGGAACGAGCGTGGTGTCAACCATTAGATGCTGTGGGTCAATATTGTCAGTGACAACAACAGTTGCATTAGTCTTGCTTAAGGCTGCATATGATTTCGGGTCCAGGTCAGGTTGGATCTCTGCAGATCTGTAGTCTCATGGATCTGAATCTTTGATAGATCTTGACCTGCTGACCTGTCAGGTGAAGTTGATTTCTGAAGTGTTTGCAACACATTTTAGTGGCGACCTCCAAGTCTGAACAGGCTTTACACTATCAAAAACCTTGACCTGGATCCTTACAGGTATTTTGGCAGATCGACCTGCTGTGACCTGTGTGAGGACCCAAAATCGTGTGCACCCTTAGTCTTGCTTTTCCCTTTCTGTCTCTTTCGGAACAGAGGCTCTCCTGGTGTTGACATAATAGTTAGAAGAGGTGTTGTCCCAGCTGTCACAAAGCGAGGTTCTGTATGGAACACAACTATTTGAGCTCTGGACAGTGCTTCCTTGAGGAAGACTCATGAACATGATAACATGTGGACGGAAATGAGCTTGACTGCAATGAATGCTAAGTAGCCTTGCTGGCTAAAGTTTCAATGCAAAATGGAATATATTAAGTACAAAGTGTGGTGGGAAAATGGTAACTTAGACTGCTATGTGTCTATGTCTACCATATTAACATTGACAGATCTCTGATTCCCTTTGAGTTCCTTCTGGATATAAGTAATTAAGTCATAATGATAGTAAAAACGATGACAATTGTATACCTAATTAGAACCATAAGACTTCTCGAGCTGAACCCTCTTTGCATGTATTGAAAGGCTTCATACGATTAAAGAACATTATGACTAAAAGAACTTGAACCATTAGTTGAACATCAACCAATATACATACTGTTAGAATATGATCTGTACATCTCTCTAGGTAGAGGGAAGCGAGGGCCGACATTGCGGCAGGGACCGAAGCTCATGGAAGTACATTACACAACAGTTGTAGTTTATCTGCTGCCAAAATACCACAATGATCAATTATGCTGATGCTGGATAACTACGTGCTCATGGTGGAGCAAACCATCTGTTTTTTTTTTTTTTGGTGGAGCTTAAAGATAGTTTTTGAGTGAGTGTGTCATTTGACACCCCCTGTCAACTCGGTCCACTACCCTAACTAACCGAGCAGAGAAATGCATTTAGGCACACCCAGATAGGTAGTGTGGGACTCATCCCCAATACCCACTAAAACTCCGCTCTGCAGTAACAGAGGCCTACATAGCGGCATGTGTGAGGGGATTCGAACTCACATTCGGATGAAGGACACCCCTGACATAATCAGAGACACCCCCCGGTGATGGTACCGCTAATCCATCGCCTCCCACAGAGCAAACCATCTGGTTTTTCAATAAAAAATTCGTATGATTCATGTTTCTCTTCTTTCATATAACATTATCTGATCATGCACGTTATTATCATGAAAGAAATCATGCAACTGCTACATTCACTGGAGACATTGTAGGGTTTGACCAAAAAAAGGATCCTAAGAAAATTATATTTGGAGGCATAGGCATATGACAATTCACTAACTTATAATATAATATTATAACTAATACTCAGATCATAGGATTCTGACCTGAAAAATTGTCAGTATGTTGCTATTTTTATCTTAGTTAAATTATATAAGAATTTTTACTTATATAACACTATCTATAACTTTTTCTATTCAATCAAACAGTATACAAACTAAAACATATATTATTATTAACCATAGCTGAGAATTATATAATGAAGTTAATATAATTACTTACTAATACAATTTTCTATCATAATTTTGAGGGAGTGAGAAATATTGAGTTTCTGTGTAATTAAAACTTGAGGTCACAATATGTGACATTAGAGTTTTCTCAAGATTTTCCAGAAATCCATGTATTATTAAGGTTTTCCCAGGAAAACTCTGATATTACATAGTGTATTCTCATGCTTAAAACTAAGCTTTTCCCATCCATCTAAATTATAATAGAAATATATTTTCACAATAAATATAAAAAAGATTTTTAGAACATTCTTCAATATAGATGATGATAATGTAAGTTTCATTCTGTTTATTATTTTACTGAATGGGTAATATTGATCATGGGCTTATATGACAAAGAATTATTACATAATCCAATCAAGGTAATTATAACAATATACTGACAATTTTGCAAGTCAGAATCCCTTAATCTGAGTATTAGTTATAATATGATTTTGCAATTTGGTAAATTGTCAATAGCCTATGCCTCGAACCATAATTTTCTTAGGATCCTTTTTTTGGCTAAACCCTACAATGTCTCCAGTGTGTTCAAGTGTAGCTACGCAACACTCTAGCATGAGTTTTTCAAGTGCTCCATCTTCCATCCATGGGTGCTTAATTGGACCCTCCCATTGTAATATTGGCCAAATACCCAGTATTAGAGATGTCATTAACATGAACGCTGAACCGATACGCTATTCTAAAATGATCAACCTGTGCTTGAAGCATGGCGCAAGACCACCTTTGACCCCCAAAAATGAAGGGATAAACAACGATGTGCTGTGATATTCTAACTCCAAGGCACTAACATCACTTTGCCCAACATAAACAGACTGCCTAGAAATGTTTTGAAAGGTGACCAATCACTTTTTTATATGTGTATGTTTACTTCGAAGTTTCTCCTCTGATGTCTCAATTACGGAACACAGTCTGCCATACTTTAGCATCTGCTGACGCAGGCAAAAACTCACCACATTTGACATCGCAGTGTGGCAAGAAATGGTTTGAGATTATTCTTCTCACACCAACTTCTAAATCTTTATTTGGTCTTGTATTATTGTATTCTACTATTCAAGTGGCGTGACATATCATCGGTTTATTCTTTTCTTGTACTCCACTTACACTTTGTTTATTTGGTTCATTGAAGACATTCTTCCCTCACTGTAGAGGAGAACATACATGAATGCCTGATCACCCTCATGAGTCTGCATTCAGATGGACAGTAAATGACTGTACTGACATGCATGTGTGCAGCATGCTGCCATACCAGTTCTCTGTTGATATCTCATTTATAGATGATAGCCGTTTATTTGAAATAGGACAATCAGAGCACTCTGATACGGCACAAATCACGCACTAGACTCACAATTGAAACCCAATGAACGCATACAGTCTCTCTGCTCTTGAAACAGGTGATTAGTGACTACTCAGTCTGTATAAATGGTACATTTCATTTCACTGGTGATCATCTCGTTTCTGTCACTCATGTTCCCCCTATCAATATCCTCTGTCATTCTTCAGAACCTTCTTCTCCTCCGAGTATACTTCTTTTTCCTGTCATGGTACACTAGTGCCTTGTCCGATTATTCGATTTCTTTGATTTCTTTCGGTTTCATTTCATGTTACAATTTCCCTCATTTCCCATACTTTGCCGTTTCCATTAGTTCCGTCATTTTCTTGATTTCTTGATTTCTTTGTTTTCTCTCGATTTCTCTTTGTATCTCCTCAGATTCCATGGAGATCAGTCGGGCGCTTTGTATCCTGTACTTATATGCGATTTCCCTAGAGGGGAATACCTTGTTCTCTTAGGTTTTCCTTCCTCTAGGTGAGTAGTTAGTCGTTGTCCCCCAATAGATCTTAGGTTTTCCCTCTAGGTATGTGCCCTGAGTCACCCTAACATTTCCCTTGCATAATGAATCAGTTTTATTCGGGAAATGTTGTTTTTTTTATCTCTGATCCAGATCGTAACGTGCCATATGATACAAGACCAGCTGCACTGCAAGGAGCTTAGATTCGCGAGAACTTGAGTTTCGTTCAAGATGAGGTTAGTAAGTGTAATCATGCCATGATATGAAATCATCAACAGACACCCATTTAGATCGTTAATACCAGTGGATTCCTAGATCTTCTTGTTAGAATATGATCTGTACATCTCTCTAAGTAGATTGGCCAGCGCTATGGGCGCCTAATAGGCGCACAGACGCGGTATGGGTAAGCCTGGAGTGATGGGAATACTCTTTATACAGAGTATTCACCATCTGTCTCCAGTGTTGTTAAGGTTAATATAACATCGTCTCTATACCAATTCTAATAGGTTATGGGTCCCGGCTTCTGAACAGCCTAAAAACGAAGTCATTATTCCTTATCTAACAGCATCTGATTCATTCCCTCTCATTCCAACTTCCTACAACATTGTCACCATCTCTTCATTCCCAATCGTCACCCATCGCTCCTATCGTCTATCCAAGCAAGTTCCCAGTCGTATACTGTGTCAACTTTCATCTGCCAACACACCGCTCATTTAGCGCCGGCTCATTCTTCCCAAATTTCATTTTTTGCACAACTTATTCACTGTTGCGCTTTTGGGTCCTTCGCATAGTTTTTATCACTGCTCGCTCAAACGTCGTCCGTTTCCTCTAAATCTTGCACACGTCGTTCGTGACATTGTCATTGTTGTTGGATCAAGTACTTGTATTCGTCTATGCAGTTTCCCAGTCACTGTGCGCTCTTTTTATCTTCAAACACGGTCATTGTAGATACGCGATCTTGAACTTTTGGGGAAGTGCACTTCAGTGGGCCTTCATTTTAACCTTCCAGGCAAGATCACGGTAACCCTGTTGAGCCTGGCGGTGGTACAACTGCCTGATCGCACTAGATAGCTTTTTAGAATAATTAGGATAAATTCTTGGTGGACTTGAGCACAGAATGTCTACAGTAATTACTGCTAGACCAGCTGTCATGCTTGGAGAGGATAATTTTGAAGAATGGAGACGCGATATTAGGGCGTTTGCTTCGTGGAGAGGGGTACTTGAAGATTGTAGATGGCACTGAGAATACACCATCAGAAGCAGAGGAGCTCAAGGAGTGGCATCGCCGTCGTAACAAGGCTGCTGCAATCATCCTTCGCTCTCTGTCATCATCTCAGTCTCATCTTGTAGATGAAGATGATGAACCTGATGTTCTGTGGTCAAAAATCATTAAAGCGCACAATAAGCAACTCCCTGCTGTGCGATTCTCTGCCTACAACGACCTTTTCAATATTAGGAAGGAATCAGATGAATCTCTGTCTTCACTTTTGCACAGAGTTGATCAGATTGTTTCAAAGGTCAAAAATCTTCGCCCTGCTGGCTACACTTTGGAGATGCTTGATGATGAGTTGGCAGCACTTGCATTATTGCGTGCTTTGCCAGAGTCTGATGCTGTGTGGAGTTCATCTTTGCTCATGGCAGAGAAAATCACATATTCTGACGTCCAGAAGCACTTTACTACTCAGGGTAGCCTTCAGGCTACCAGAAGTGCTGAGAGTGCTGCTAAGGCCATTACTTCTGTCTCTCAGAAGGGTCTCACATGTGCTTTCTGTGATGGAAAGAATCACACAGAGGAAACTTGTTACAAGCGCATACAAGCCTCCAAAGATGCTAAAGAGCAAGTTAAGAACAAGAAGAACAAAAAGAAACAGAATGCACAGTCTGGCCAGTCAGCTACAGTTTCAGATGAGGCAAATACCTCTGAGAAAGCAGAAAGTGCTGAATATGCTGGAAATGCAAGTATTTCAAATTTCGATCCTTCTGATCCTTGTTCTGCTCTTTTGGTTCATGCCAGTGCTGATTGGACTGCTGATACAGGTGCTTCTTCGCATATGACTCCCCATCGTCATTGGTTTAGTAGTTATCAACCATTGTCCATCCCAATCAAACTTGCAGATGGTAATCAGATCATGTCTGCTGGGATTGGAGCGGTTAGATTTAAACCTGACTTGAAAAATGCGCCTGTATTAGAGTTCCAAAGAGTATTACATGTACCACAACTCCAAAGTAACCTCCTCTCTGTCTTATATTTAACCAAAAACAAGAAATTTCGTGTTTCTATTATTGGTGCCAAACTGTCTTTCTTTCAAAATGACAGATTGCTATTTACTGCAACTGTCAATGAAAAGAATGTGGTACACTTGGATGGAATTACAATTCCAATGACAGAGTTTGCAGCAATAGCAATCCATTACCATTGGACTATTCACTTTGACATTGTTGCTTCAGTCATTTAAATTTGGCTGATGTCAAGCGACTTGTTGATAAGGGATGGGTGACTGGCATGAAACTCGAGTCTGAGCAAGATCCTGATCCAATTTGCGAACCATGCATTGCTGGAAAGCAGCACAGGATCATCAACAAAGTGGCTAATCATAGATATACAAAGCCACTTGAGCTTGTTCACTCTGACTTGCATGGTCCTCTGCCAGTAAGAACCTCTGAGGGTTTTCGTTATTGGATCACCTTCATTGATGATGCCTGGAGATATGCTGTTGTTGCCCTGATTAAACAGAAGAGCGATGCATTTGATGCATTTAAAAAGTACAAAGCACTTGTTGAGAATCTGTTAGATGCAAAGATAAAGCGCTTCAGAGATGACAAGGGAGGCGAGTACATTTCAAAGGAATTTGATAATTTCATGGCTACTGCTGGTATTCAAAAACAGCACACTGTCAGAAATCATTCCAATGAAAATGGAGTCACTGAGAGATATAACAGAACACTTGAGGAAGCTGCTACTTCAGTACAAGAGCAAGCACATTTTCCTCCTTCGTTCTGGGGTCATGCTGTACTTGCAATTGCACATACTAGAAATCGCTCTCCTACTAAGGCATTAAATGGTGAAGTGCCTTTTACCAGGTTCTTTGGTCATAAACCTGATGTTTCACATCTTCGAGTGTTTCAAACGGTTGCACTGCCTATGTTCATGTTCAAAAGGATCAGAGACTGGGTCTTGGCTCTCATACACAGAAATGTGTGTTTATTGGATATCCACCAGAGTACAAAGCATGGATCTTCTACAATCCATTGACAAAGAAGACTGTGATCAGTAATGATGTAGTGTTTGATGAGAGAGCCTTCCCAGGTCTTACAAGGTCAAATTCTGATTCTATGCCTGTTCAAACCAATGTAGAGCCACTTGTTATAACTGTCCCAATTGCTGTGGATGCACCTAATGGAGGGGAAGATGCGAGGGATCTGAATCCAGGGGGAGATAGGCCTGAGAATGTGGATCATGATGCACCTGATGCACCAGATAGGCCACCTTCTCCTGCTCAGTCTTCAGATTCCTCTGAGAATCCATCTCCTTCACCCCAACCAGTTCAGCAAAGGAAAGTTGTATTACCTCCCAGAGAGCATCCCCAGCGTGTTAGAGCACCTCCTGGTGAATGGCGGAAGGTTGATCACACTAGAAACAGAAATTACAGAGAACCAACTCCTGCAGTTGAATCTAGTGGCAATGAACTCGACACACTTCCTCTTTACAGAACTGATGCTGACTATGTATCTCATGCAGTAAACAGTCTGTTGTCAGTTCAGGATGCATTTGAATATGCATACAAGGTGTCTGCACATGATACAGCTCCAAAGAACTTGCTGAAGCAATGAACACTCCTGAAGCTGACATGTGGTATAATGCTGCATACCAGGAGATCAAAGCATTGGTTGACAATGGAACATGGAAATTGGCCAAGTTACCTGAAGGTCATAAGGCTATTGGCTCTAGATGGGTATTTGTAGTCAAACACAGGAAGGGTGGCTTGATTGACGGATACAAAGCTCGAGTTGTAGCAAAGGGACATGCACAGCGTCCTGGATTTGATTTCAAGGACACTTTTGCACCCACAGCTAAATGGGCAACTCTGCAAGCTGTACTTGGACTTGCTGCACTTGAAGACCTTGAACTTGAAAGTGTTGATATCTCATCTGCATTCTTGAATGGGGAGTTAGAGGAAGAGGTCTATATGGAACAGCCTGAAGGGTTTCACCAAGGTGTTCTTGTTACTGCTCAAGGGACTATATGGTCTTAAGCAGTCACCTCGAATTTGGCACAAGAAGTTGAACTCTGTACTTCTCAGCTTGGGATTCAAACAGGTGTTGTGTGAACATAGTCTTTGGGTATTCATCAAAGATAAAAGTCATTGTTCCTGTGTTTGTTGATGACATGACTATTGCATCTAATTCAAAGTCTGCCATTCAGCAACTGAAGAATGATTTGAAGGCCCATTTCAAAATTCATGACCTCGGACCTACTGCTTACTTACTTGGTGTTGGAATTGAAAGGGACAGGAACAAGCGAATCATTACACTCTCACAGCATCATTATATATTGGATATGCTGGAGAGATATGGACTTGGTAATTGTAATCCTGTTGAAACACCTATGGAGCCAGGACTGCACTTGAGTAAAGATCAATGTACTACAACACCAGAGGAGATTGAAGAGATGAAAAATGTGCCATATATCAATGCAGTTAGATCTTTGATGTATTTGGCTGTTGCAACTCGACCTGACATTGCATATGCTGTTGATGTACTTACAAGATTCAATTCTAATCCTGGAAGAGCTCATTGGGAAGCAGTAAAGCAATTATTTAGATATGTCAAGGGGACATTGAACATGGGACTTACAATTGGACCCAGTGATTCAAATGAGTTGTTTGTATCTTATTCAGATGCTGATCATGCTGGAGATGTGTCAACTAGGAAGTCTACAGGAGCATACTGCAGACACTTGTTACACTGTCCACTACAGAGGCAGGGTACATTGCTGCGCTGGTCAGGAAATTTTATGGTTGCAGAACTTGTTCACTGAGTTAGGATATAAATGTGATGGAGCTTCAACACTGCATATTGACAATCAGTCAGCAATTGCAGTTGGGAAGGATCCTGATCATCATGGAAGGATGAAACACTTGGATTTGGACACTTATGGGTTGAGACAGGAAGTTGAGAGGGGATTTGGAGCATATATCAACAGACATGATGCCTGCAGACCTGTTGACAAAAGCATTAGCCAAACCAAAGGTGGAAGTGTTCAGGAAAATGATGGGAATTTGTTAGAGTTGTTTGATCAAGGGGGAGTGTTAGAATATGATCTATACATCTCTCTAAGTGGATTAGATTATACCAGCGCTATGGGTGCCCAGACGTGGTATAGGTAAGCCTGGAGTGTATAAAGAGTATTCACCATCTGTCTCCAGGTATGTTCATAATTCATAAAATAACATATACAGAGTATTCACCATCTGTCTCCAGTGTTGTTGAGGTTAATATAACATCGTCTCTATACCAATTCTAATACTTCTATACACCAGGCAAACACTTGATCTTTTGCCATCTTTGGAAGCAATTGAGTCCCTAATTGGGCCCCTCTAATTGCTGTACTACTGTTTCTGCACATAGAATGTGTTATTACTGATGTTGAGGGAGCAAATGGGTTAGACGGGGAATTGACTAGAAAAGGAAATCCGAGAGTAGATGAAGTGCGAACAATAGTCGAGGAAATGGGACACATATCAGTCCGATTCAGAGCAGCTAGCCACACTAGGCTCTCGCAATGTATATGCGGCAGCCACAAACAATTTAAAAGCTGAGTTACCTTCAGCAGTAGTTGAAAAGTCATCGCCTTCCCCCTCTTTCATACAAAAATAACTACACCTCTTGAGCTTGCTTTTGAGGTTTTCTTAGTTTTTCACCTTTTATTCCCTTACCCCAAAATCCTAGAGTCCATTCTCTCTCGGGCTCTTTTGACACAAAATATCATCACTTTTACGACCCCTTTACTGCCTTTCACGATCTGCACAATTTAAGTCCCAAGAAGTCATTATATTCATTTCTACTCACTACACGATCTATTTTACCTCACTATTTCACTGACACACTCACTCTGGTTCCCTCTCCCATTCTCTCCTGATATCGTGCACATCACTGATACTCTCAACAGAATTCATAATGACTAATGATCAACTAAACCTCGAATCAGCTGCAAAAGCACATCCACATGAAAATAACGTTACTCTTGGTTGGTTGATAAATTTGGTATTTTAACCCAATGATTCATTACACGATTGTGGTGAACCATCTTGAAACTTGTCTCAATCTAGTATACAGGGTACAAATTCATGGCAGATGTTCCCAAGACATTCCAGCTGATATACATTTCCAACTCGATCCCGGAAATCTTCCCTACTCATCTCTTTTTCCTATTCTGACACATTCTGGCTTGTTTTATACTACATTTAAAATTTACAACAAGCAAATACAGAAGCATGAGACATGCCCAGTCAGCATCAATGCATGAGCCACAAGTGCTAAAATTTGTTGTTACTAGTCCACCTACAGGGTTTGGTGACCCCTTTCGGGTCTCTGGAGAGCCTTTGGAAAAAATATAACGGCTGATCAATGTGCATGCAAGTTTAAGGTTGGAGTGCACTACAACTTTCCTGAAAACTGTTGATGTTGTATGAAACTAAACTAACAACCAGCGACTCTTTATTATTAGAATTGGTATAGAGATGATGTTATATTATCCTCAACAACACTGGAGACAGATGGTGAATACTCTGTATATATTATTTCATGAATTATGAACATACCTGGAGACAGATGGTGAATACTCTGTATAAAGAGTATTCCCATCACTCCAGGCTTACCTATACCGCGTCTGGCGCCCATAGCGCTGGTATAATCTAATCTACTTAGAGAGATGTACAGATCATATTCTAACAATATCTGCAGGTTTTGCAGGCTTTTTGTGCATTTTCTATGTGTTTTTGAAGGGTTTATCACGGGTATACCTGTACCTGTACCTGCAGGTTTGATATTTTAAGCCAAAATTGAAACCAAACCTGAACAGGTTTTTTGACCTGTGGGTTTGTCAAAACCTTGTACCCTTACCTGTGGATACAGGTACAGGTACCTGCGGGTAATATCTGTCATACCTGACACCTGTTGAGACCCTTAACTTGGAGTGCTATTGAGAAGTTAAGCAAAGGTACATGTTTGTTATTATAATGTTTGGATACTTACAGTGCACCTGTTAGGGCAACTCAGGGCACACACCTAGAGGAGGGAAAACCTAAGAGAACAAGCTTAGGTATTCCCCTCTAGGGAAAACACATAAGTACTGAATACGAGGTGCCCAACTGATCTCCATGGGATCCAAGGAGATACAGACAGAAATCGAAGGAAATCAAAGAAATTGAAAAAATGGAAAAAAGTACGGGAAATGAAGGAAATCGTAATACGAAATGAAGCCAAAAGAGATCAAAGAAATTGAATAATTGGGCGAAGTGCTAGTGTACCGTGACAGTGCCCACATGAACAGATGCAATTACATGCTGTAACGATCCGAACTATATAGCTTTGTGTGTGTTGGCTATGAATGATCGGACTACAACAAGATATTTGATTTGAGGTCGGTTAGTCTACCATGGAGTAGGTCCTGGTGCTGATTTTGGGTAGAGAGAGTGAATGAATGGGTGAAGGGGAAGTGGGGATGTATGCGCTGATATCGAACCAATACAAACAAAACACCAAACAAATGCAACGACAAAAGGGGATCGTAAGCAATGTGAATGTGATGATGATATGAACAGGGGTTGGCAAGTGAACTTGAAATGCGACTAAAAGAGAGAACCTGCAATCAATGATGACTGTATTCCTTGAGCAAGTTAGTGAAAGTGACAAAATAGAAATGAATTGCAAGTTTATACTCCGAGACCTCACTCAGAGTTAATCCAAAGATATAGATGTGAGCATAGAAATAGACGAGATACAAAACACAAGACTTGAACTGACTTAAACTTGACTTGACTTGACTTAAACTGAAGACAACCTGTTCGGTAGATTGCTGCTGTTACAAGTATTTACATGCAGTATTTATACCCTTCAGAGTACATAGCAATGGTGAGATGATCACTCATCATTCACCGGAATAACAAACAAAAAGAAACAATAGAACCAAAAGAGAAATATGGATGATAGGGGGATCACAAGAGAAAGAAGGGAGATACAATTACAACAAAAGGAAGAGATGTCATATCAACAGGGAGAACAATGACAGGAAAAACAAGAACAGAAAAACAAAGGAACAAAAGAAAAACAAAAGAGAGATTGACCAGAAAGGAAGTAACTGACTCATAACACAGCCTTGCCATAATTAACACCTGGCACTTCCCACACTGCCTCTACCTTGAACCATACCATTATCTTATTCTTCCTACTGATCAGGTATCTGTTGATGGATCCATTGAGTTCTTAAGGTACCCTTGGCTTCTGTCAAAAAGAAGAGATCACGATCTTGATCAATGAGTACTATCCTTCCCTTCTTATTCTAATCTCCTGCGCTGGCTAGGTATTGGATTGACTATCATAGGATGCATGCGATTTCGATTTCGGCGAAGTTGAGGAGCATTAGGTATAAGCTCTTCAGGTTCTTCGTATTCGGGCAAGGGAGCAGTGGGTTGGTGTGGAGGAGGTTCGGTGAAGACATCGAAAGGGGCATCTAGGAAAAGGACATAATTGTGGAACAGGGCAGCGCGATAGAAGATAAGACACCAGATTAAAATTCCAGGACGATGGGATACAAGGGCCCCAATCAGAGTATACGAAGCTTGCATGATAGGGATATGAATGCATTCGTTTACTTTGATGTCATCGGGCAGCTTCAGATCATCGTAAAAATACTGGAAGTCGAGCACGGGATTGTAGTGTCGTGGCCATGGATCACCTTCTTCTACTTCTACTTCATCGCTTTCCAATTGATATTCGCGAACCACAGTTTGAAATTCTCCATGTAGTCTATATGGAGGAGGTGAATTAAGGTCGGGATAATAAGGAATAGGGATGATGGGGAGTGTGCGATAACCAATAGGTTGGATGGACATAATGGATAATAGGAGGTTAAGAGTTGAAAAAGAGAATTAAAGCTCCAAAACAGAAAGAATGTTTTTGATAAAATGAAAGGCACGAGACTCTCCAGAATCGTTATTCTTTTATTCTTTATTGTTCTCCAAATTTTTCTAGATCAGGTTCGTTCCAGGAGGCCAGAACAAACACGTCAAAGTGTGCGAAGGGTTTGCTGATATCGGGGAGATCGTATGGTCATTTCGGAGGAAGTAGGGGATTGAGGGGGTGAAGGATCATGAAATAGAGGGTTTAGAGGTTCTTTAGGGATAGGATTGGGTGATCAATAAAATCCTAAGGCAGGTTGATGATTACATGCTATTAAGATCCATCGGCTGGGAACATCCAGGACCATAATCATGTAATCCAATCCAACTTGTGCTGTTAACCAAACACGATATGAATCTTGTAAAGCTGATTCTGGAGTTGAATAAATATGAGTGACTGTGAACCATCTTAATTCTTTCTCGATGTAAACTTCCTTTCTGAAAGCCAAAAAGGGGTGTACAATATCTGAACTTCTACACTTAGTGATAGTTCAAGGAACCTTGTGCGAGTAGACTGGGAGTAATGTCTTTGGGTCGATCTCGAGAATAGGAGTGGGTGAATAATATGTGAATAAAGTCGTCTCAATATCCAGATCGTGAGTGCGAGGACTATCGTGAGAATAACGAAAGATTGGGGGTGAAACATCTTCTTCTGGGGAAGGTTCTCGAGAAATAGGAGAAGGAGAAGAGTGTTTGAAAGAAATGGAGGAAGAGAGT
The DNA here is from genome assembly GCA_027605045.1 of Phallus indusiatus. Taxonomy (NCBI): domain Eukaryota; kingdom Fungi; phylum Basidiomycota; class Agaricomycetes; order Phallales; family Phallaceae; genus Phallus; species Phallus indusiatus. The sequence goes on from JAQFWX010000075.1 coordinate 64,592, forward strand.
CGAAGATTGAACATTTTATTGTTTTGTTGATTTGGGTAAACTGGGGGTGTCAAATGAGCTGGAAGTGAGTTGTTCAGGAAGATAGGATTTTGAATGTCCGCTTTTAGCTGAGCAACCTAAATTACCAAAAAGGGAAGATTTTGGTGTGCGACAACGGGCAGTTCAGAGCGGCAACATTCTTGCTCAAGGGACTCACGAATTGTAGGAGAGTGAAATATAGCTTTGGCTAAACCCTTAAGCTGAAAATAAAATAAGTTCATGTATGACATGCATCAGTGGATAAGAACATGCCTTCTCAATTGTAATTTGCCCTTGGCGAACATCATCAGCATGATCCTTGACTGCATCTTCAGCAAGCTCTTCAATAATGGCTTCATCTGCTGCCACTTCGCCATTGTCTTCATCTTCACATCGTGCCTTATCATCCTTCTTCATCGTCAACATTGCCCAGGTCTTCCAATGTAGAGCGTAGCTCAAGGTCTTCATACACTTCAATGCTAGCTGCATTGTGTTTCTTTTTTGCAGTAAAAACAGATAGGATAGCCTAGTAAGATCAATTATACATACGAACAATGACACGAATATATCACAGACGCGTACCTTGACAACTAAATTGAGTACATGTGTGAAACAGTGCACGTGACAGAGAGCCCGCCCCAGTCCTCAATTTTGTCTTGCAAGGCCTCAATCAGAGTATCATTGTTGCTTGCTGTTACGGTACGCCAGCACCTTGCCCGATTATTTGATCCTTTTGATTTCTTTTGATTTCATTTCACACTTCGATCTCCCTCATTTTCCGTATTTCACCGTTTCCATTATATTCATTGGTTTCTCGATTTCTCAATCTCTTCAATTTACTCCGATTTCTGTTTGTATCTCCTCAGATCCCATGGGGATCAGTCGGGCGCCTCATATCCTGTACTTATATGCGTTTTCCCTAGAGGGGGATACCTAAGCTTGTTCTCTTAGGTTTTCCCTCCTCTAGGTGAGTAGTTAGTTGCTGCCCCACAATAGATCTTAGGTTTTCTCTCCTCTAGGTGTGTGCCCTGACACAGCTAAGTGCCAGGCGCCCAAGCCGAACCTAAGCGATGTGATGTCACGGGCATCACGCCGGGTATGAGCGCATGACACGTGCGAGTAGAGAAAGTGAAATAGAGACAGAACAAGGAAACAGAAAGTGAAAGTAAAACACGGAAATGGTAAATGAAATAGAAATGAAATGATGCCGATGATAATAAATAGGAAAATGAGAGACGGTGGTAGTGTACCCTGACAGCGACCCTCGCTTATAGGGTTACATAAGCTTTTTACTCTCGTCCAGTTTCAGACGTTCGCGAATTAGTACTAATGCAAAATATATCAAGTTATTGAAGTACATGACAATCATATAATCTACAATCCATGTCAATATAATCTAGATTAAAAGTTTACAACTGCCCATGAAAAAAGTAATGAGAAAAGTGATAATTTGAGAATACCGGTCAATACTCACAAAACCATAATCTTCCAACATCACAGCCTGCTAATAAATCATTCCCTCTCATATTCCCCCACCTCTAATCCATCCTGCACCTCGAAAATGATGAGTTTGTTTGCGCAGGAGTTGCATGCTGGCCTGTTTTCTGGCGAAGACGGAAAAGGATATTTTCTGGGAATAAAGTTAGCGCATATGCTAGAGAACATCGATAGGAAGCTACCGTTAAAGTTTTGGGCTGAAATCTTGAGAATTCGTTGAGATATCGTGCGCGCAAGATCGAAGGCAAAATGGGTCTAGTATGTAAGCGCGCGCATTACATAAGTGAAAGCGCTGTAACTAAACACCCGAGCGTCTGAATCATGTGACTATAAATGTCACTTATACCCCAAAATTCGGCTCCAAATTCTTCGTTAGGGAAAGCAATTTGGAAGGGTATAAATCCTGCTAAGTGGTCATACAAATATAATATAAAAGCGACATATAAAACACATAGATACTAAGAAGCTAACATCCACACGAACATTCAGTTTCAAAAATCCCTATTCCCCTCCGAGAGCATAGGCTGGCACTAGTTCTTAGAGCTTGGCAAACGATAAGAAATACTGACTGCTATTCTTTTTGCACTTAATTTTGTCGATATCGGCTTTTGTAATAGACCGTGCTTCATGCGCATGGTTATATCCCAATCTGCAAGTATGAACAAATGAGCTACTAGTCAATCAGTCTCACCGATCATGAACCGCCTACCTTGTTCTCCCATCTTTCCCACTTTCTTTCCAAAACTCGGGGCGCCGCAATAATGATACGACAACAGCACCACCTAAACCTATGTTATGTACCAGGCCATATTTACCCCGTCCGTCAGGTGTGTCAAAAAGGCCGGGTGCTTGCAATGGTCCCGCCCAGTTCCGTAGTTGATCTGAAAGAGAATGAAGAGGAATATTAGTATCCATCACTTCATAAGATGATTATAAAGAACACACTGGTGATATAAAAGTGCATTCCTAATCCACTTGCACCGAGAGGATGACCTTTCGCTTCGAGTCCACCACTTGGGTTTATGACCCATTTTCCACCATACTGCATACAAAAGATCAGACCAAACAAAAGCTACCCAAAGCATCACATACGGTGTTATCGCCTTTTTCAACAAGCTTGTGCGCTTCTCCTTTCTTGCAGAGTCCAAGAGCCTCGTAAGTGATGAGCTGAAGAAGATCCAGGATAAGCACACGGGACAAGAGACTTGAAGCTGCACAGACCTCGTTGGCAGCAAAACAGTCATGTAGTTCAATCACGCCCACTTGGTCTCTCCCTTCGCCGGGTTTGAATCCGGCCTGGGCGAACGCCTCATCGGCGGCTCGTTTACTCATGCTGTAGCCAACCAAGTCCATTGAGCTCTTGCTTTCATATGTATTCGCTTCATCTGTAACAAGAGTCTAAAGAGGTGTATTCAATAAGGTATAACAGATTTATAGGTATATTTGCACCTACTTGCGCAACAATCTCGATGGCTTGATTCTCTAACCCATGACATCTGACGAACTCTTCAGAAGCTACAATGCAACACGCAGCACCATCCGAAGTAGGGGAACACATGAACTTGGTAAGCTGTCTGTTAATCTTCGGAGCAGCCAAAACCTGTTCCTCAGTCCACCCGTCTCTAAACTGTGAATAAGGGTTCTTAACAGAATGTTTATGGTTCTTCGCCGCGATTTTCGCCAGATGGTTAACATTCGCTCCCGGATATTTATCAAAATACTCTTGAGCAGCGTTGGCGAAATGACGGGCTGTCGATGGACCGTAGTTAACACCTATGGATGTCGTTTCTTCGAGTGTTGTGGCCATTGTATGGAGAGGAATCATTGGATTAGGACGATCCGGGAAATTTGTACCCAATGATCCGGGACGCATGCGTTCAAAGCCCAGAGCTAATGCACATTGTGCAGCTCCTGATTTGACCCATATATTAGCGTTAAAAAGTGCGGTTGACCCTGTAGAACAATTCTAGGAGAAGACACGCGTGTCGATACAATGCTTCAACTTAAGGGTGCTCACGTACATTGTTCACGTTCGTTATCGGGATACCTGTCATTCCCAGATTATACAACGCCCGTTGCCCGGACGTAGAATCCCCATAACACTAGAACTGTCATCAGTTCATTCCACCGCAAACACCGGTTAAACCGGAGAGAACGAAGAACGCACGAAACCAACGAACGCAACCTCGATATCGTCATATGTTATTCCAGCATCTAACAATGCTTTCGTAGCCGCTTCTAAGCCCATCTACAAAGGAAAGGCTATTTCATCTTGCTGCGTTAGACAGAACAGAGCAGAATCTCACGTCCTCCGTTGTCCTTGTTCCTCTCGGCTTAATGAAAACGGTAGAACCAACTCCGATGATGAATGTCCTCGTTTTGGGAGTTTGCTTGGTAGAAGTTTGTTGCGCCATGTTGAAGTAAGATAAAGCCTTGGTAGTAGTACGATGCAAGGGATGTCTTTAGCAATAGACTAGATACGACTAAGAAAAACAATGTGAGTGATACGACTTGATACAGGACCATGATGAACACATACTACTTACTGGCTCTCAAAGTAGTTGAGTTAGCGAGGAAACTCGTAATCTGGTTTGTATACTCCAATGCGAAGGATATAACCGAACAAACAACTACTCAGCAGTCTCAAGGCTTATTATGAATTTCTCGCGAGTTAAAGTGACATGAAGCGTGTAACAATGAGCAGAATGATATTAGACCCATAATCGGACTCCGGTATGAAATTGCTTCCGCTGTCGGTAAGGGTGTAGGCTCACTTCTATAATAGATGGCAAACTACATAAAATCACAGCACGCTCGTATTAGACAGTCAAGGCCGGATTAAACGAAAACAAGGGGATCAGGCTAGTAGTGAAGAACCGACAACGGAGAAAGATACATTCACTAAGCGTGTGTGAAGCTACGTAGATGGTTTTAAACAAAAAAGGGCTAGCAATTTCAAAGACACCTCCAATTACGAGGTGAACAAAGGGGTAAAAGAAGCAAAGAGACAAAATCGGGGTGAGATCAGAGTGAGGGAGGGACTACAAGACCAATGGAGATAGAGCAGGGGAAGGGAAGAATTCAAATTAGATCAAGAAAAGAAAAAAAACTTAAGAGACGAGACGAAGAGTTTGGGTACACAGCAGATTAAAAAATGAAGTCAAGAGGGATGAGTTGGGAGTTGAATGTTTATGGATAAACACGAGTCATTGTAGTCCAGCAAGTGAACAATGTCCCCCGATTTTACTAATCGCTATCATCGTCTTCGGCTTGGTCAAGCCACTAAAACAACCATCGGTTATTTACACACAAAGAAGAATGAAGCAAGAACATCTCATACCCTCAGGAACGGCTCGCTAGCCTTTCTAACTTTCTTACTAACGTCCTTTTCGACGTATTTTTTAGAAACATGTGTTCCCCACTGTTTAATAACTTCTTCGTCCAGGATATCAGCTTGATAGAACGCCATAAGAATCCTAGGAACTGCAGGAATAAGAAGAGCTTGCTGAACACCAACAGCTCGTTCTATACCTCCCAAAAGAGCCTTCTGGTGGCGTTCCGAAGTCACGAGCTAAAACCAACAAGGTTTGAACAAACGTTCTTGCTAAAAGAACGAAAGAAAAAGGCATCACATACCTTGGTAAACAACGACGCGTACTTGGGAATCTCTCTCACGATATGCTCCGTGAACAGAGTCTCAACCAGAATCAACACCGTACGATGCTTCTTCTCAATACCCAGCTCTTGACACTTCTTATACACAGAAACGGACGTGGCCTCTTCGCGATGCTCTTCAGCCCACAGGGCGAGTTGCGCATACGGACTATCTCCACCTTCCTCATCGCTATCATCTCCACCAGCCAAAAGAAGGTTCTTCATACCACCTTCAAGTTCCTTGGTCCGAGCACGAACAGCTTCGGCGGAAGTATCAGCAGCCCAATCATCTTTGTCAGCAGTGATCGGAGCAAGCTCAGCAGCCTCAGCCTTGATTTTCTTCGTCAGCTCGTCATCGGAATCATCTCTTTCCGGTGTTCCTTCACCAGATCCATTATGAGCCACCTCAGAAGGAGATCCAACGCCTCCAGCGGCATTACCGGCATCACCTCCCTTTCGTTTGCTTTTCGAGCTCTTAGGAGGATTCTTTAAGATGAACGTGGTAAGCTTATGTCTCATATCTACTCCACTGCGCTGTCCGCATGCTTTGCAGTCACGGAAGATCTCGTCATTCTTGGTGAGAATAAGCTCTGTCTCGGGGTTTTTACAGGACCCACACAGAACGAATTTGTCGATGAAGCCATCAAGCAGTTCGCGAAGTCTGGTAGCATCGTGTGCGCCGTTGACGATATACCGATCACCTTTTTCGTCGAATGTTGTTTGTGCGCCGAGTTCGCAGCCAAAGAATTTTGTAGGATCTGTAAGACCAGATGTTCAACTTGCGTGTTCAAAAATGGTATAGGTATATACTTACATGTCGGAGGCCGACTGAGCGCACGTGCGATGTCAGACATATTGGGGACAACCGTTTTAATCCCATTCCCTTTGCCTTCTATTTTGGTCATCAAAACAGGCATCTTGTAACGGTAAAATTTGTCCTAATATAAAGTCAGTCAAGACCAAAGTGCTAGGAAGATGAGAAATGCCAGCTCACATCGACATCGCGACGAATGTTGACAATAGGTCCAGAAGCCATTTTGCGTAGTTATTGTCGATTAGTCCAGTGGTTGTATATGGATATTGGATAGCTGGTGTTCGCTAATAAATCTGGAATGATTGGAGCGAGAATGTTGATTGATGGGTTGTGGCGGGTGAATTTAGTTGAGAGAGGCGAGGAGAAGAATTCTAATCAAGATCTTCCCGGACTAAGACGTTAGCGGCAGGCGATGCAGGGAGAAAGAAAGTGGCGATGACGAAGAAAATGCAAAGATAAGTAATAAAGTGAGAAAGGATGAACAGATGACAGAGTTAGAGCGGGCTCATTGACGGGTGATATGACGGTATTACACTCACTGAATCTTCCTACAAACACAAACGGTGGTACGAAAACTGTGGCAATCTCCAGTATCGGTGGACGAACGAAGCATGAATAGGATATATCTGCCGAGCACTCTTTGTCACTTTCACTTGAAATAATGTTCAGCGAGGTGTCTTGTGGCGTGACGAAGTGGGTGGGGGAAGAGGAAATGTCTTGCGCTCAAAAAGTTGGGAAAAACTCGGTTTGCTGGGAAGCTGGCTATTGGCTCGTAGTTGTAGCTAGTGTGACGCGTAATGCGTAACGCGTTACATGTTTCTGTCACAAAGTCCGTTCCCGTAGATACTGCTACTTACTTATGTTCATTGATTCTTTCACAAAAATTTAGCATGAGCTATTGAGTACTTGAGTACTTGAATGTCGTTTAAAGAATCCGTCACCAAAAACTTTGATTTTAAGTGCGTAATCAGTGACTCGGAGAGGTAAGGATGGCTTACATAATATAGCTCCATCTGAAGCCAAGTATTAGACGCCCATTTCTGATTGCATTCTCGTCGTGGACTTGCGTCTGTGTCGATGTCTTTAATGAGCTATTCGTCAGCGTGAACGTTGTTTGCGTAAATGGTACATTGGAGAGGACATTGTTTATTACTTTATTATCGCACAAGCGTAAGAGGTGCCGATAAGAATGATATGTCGCTGAGATAAGAAAGTTATTAGAAAAAAACACCTGTCGACAAGACATTCTTTGCAATTGCTAATGGGAAATCGTTGATTAATATCAAACATTCAATAACTAGAGGCGCCTGGGGTCGCAGAGCCGTTTCATGTTGCATTGCAAGGACGACGATGTTATGAAATTCGACGCCTGATTTCACAGAACGGAATTGAGTAGCTGGATAACTTCATGTGATTAAAGAGGGTTTCAAGATGTAATGTACGGGCTTGAAATACACAAAAAACGTTGGCAGAGGGATACGTACGAATATCGGGCGTCTGGTGAAAACAAATATGTTGCAAATACGTACAAACAAATGAGTGCCACATGGAAGCAAATTCTGTGTGCTCCCAGAGCCCTTGCTACATGCAAAGGCAATAAGCTCCTGACCCCAGCCAGCGGAAGGACCCTGACTAATGCCTATAGAGGCCGGATTTTTTTTTCGCCATTTTTGGGGTTTTTTGCCCAGTCAATTTTTTCAAAATTTGTCCAAAAATTTTCCAGCATACAGATTTTTTCCCAAAATTTGTCCAAAATTTCATTCCGGCCTTTGGGAGGTTGAGTTTTGCCTATTTTCATTCCGGCCTCCCAGGCCTTGAATTTTGCCCGGACGGGCTCGAAAAGCAGCTAGTTTTATTATATATACTAAAATATACGTTGTTTACTGCGAATACAGCTCTAATTCCATTCTGAAAGAGATACCAGCTAATTATCGGCTTTCTGACGTTTTGTTAATTTCTCCATTGCACTAAAAATGCCTTTGCTATTACGCTTGAGCTCTAGGTAATGCTCCAAAGCCACAGGCGGTAATGTCAGAGATGATTTGCTATTACCGGTGGTTATAACTCGGGACTTTTGTGGAAGTCGACAGAGCCACGACTGCGCGGGAATATGAACGTATTCGACGGCTGACAAGCTCCGCAAATGATGTTGAATGACACCAAATTGAGCATTGAATAGTTGTTCATAAACCTGTAAGCCGAGGTAGGAAAGCTTACTCAGGTGGTCTATTTCAGCAACGGAATTGTGCTTCAAAGCTTTCCCCCCCCCTTTGGCATACATGCAAATGACTATCAGATAAAGATTAGAAAATAAAGGATTTTTAGAATAACATGTACCTTTCCCAATCGCCAATCGTTTCTCGAAGCAGATGATCCCATAGTCCCCAACCTTTAGTGGATCAACCGCAGATACTTCGCCACGTGCCAAAAGATCCTGAAAGGGTAACGAATGAGTCTTAAAAAGAGTCAACCGCTGATGCATAATCTAATAAAAAGAATTAAGTCAAGCAAAATAACAAATGCGAAAAACAATACTTTATTAGCATTCTGTGTAGCAACCTCGGCTGCATTGAATGTGTTGCCGTTGACACTGGGCTCCTCAGACTCAGCAGCGTTTCCAGATTTCCAACGAGCTTGCCTCTCTAATCCACTTCCTACCCCTTTCTCTTGTTGCTGTTTGAGAATAGCATTGAATTCTCGTATGATTTGTGTCCTTTCCGACTCTCCTGAAGTCACAGATTGCTGAGATTTCTGAATTCTTGCTGAAGATGCCGCATGAGCAGTTTGATTTTTTTCACGTAATTTGATGAGGAGGTCATAATTGCGTTGTGTTTCTGATGAAGCTAAGTCGGAAGGATACTGAATCTCGTCTGGTAAATTAAGTTCGGGAAGGTTGTCAATTGTGGCAGGAGTGACTGTGCGTATGTACTGAGCCTCTTCGTAGAGCGTTTGGTCAGTTTCTTCCTCAAGCTCATTTCTGGAAACATAACACCAATTTCAGTTTATAACATAATACATAAGATGCAAAACTTACATATGAACAAGGTCACTCATATTTGCAGACACAGCAGCAAAGACCAAACCGGTAATCCGCTCAGTTTCTTGCACTAGCCCAATGTCCCATTTCTCTGATGCGTCAATCAAAGCTTGAAGTTCAGCTGCTTCGGATAGTTGATCTTTGACAGCTGTTTCGACGTTATCAGAATAAGGATCTTCATCGAGGTCACATTGTGGATCCAAGTCAGAAGCAAGTCGTCCGAACCCAGGTAATCGGGGAAGAGCCGGGGTATTTTCAATCAACGTTGGCAAGATATCCAAAAATGAAAATAAATTCTCTGCTGACTGGTAAGCAGAGCGCGCCGTCATTTCTATCTCGTAGTCCGTCGGGTAATTCGAAAGCTCTAGGAGCTTAACTCCCGACTGATTTGTCCATGTGTGAGCATATCCGTTCGCTGCTCCATGAGAAATCACCTTCTCCGACAACGCCGCCTTGAGCGCAACTCGTATTTTTGGCACGGCATAAAGAAAATCGAGATAAGTAAAGTCTTTGTTGATTTTTCGCAGCGCGCCAAATGTATGTTCGCAGGTTTCTGTTGAATGCAGCCATGGAAGACATGGGACAATTTGCCTTTCACCGGTGTATGTGGGAAAATCGCGATGCACCAAGATGAGAGAGATTAAGCCACGAATAAGGATACTCAGAATGTCCCGACATTCACGAGAAACGAAGTAACGACCTTGCGGATATTTTGCTTGAACCAAAAACGCTTCCCAGAGATCGAGGAAATATAACGTGCGTAAAGCAATGTGAATACGCTTGATGTGCGTCATCTCCCGATTTTGATAAGCATCTATAAATTCACCAAATACGAATAAATAAATAATTTCGCCAGCACAGTCCGGATGATTCCTGCATAGGAAAGACAGGACAGATGATGAGAAAAGACGTGCAGCAGCACGATCATCCTGTCGATCAAGTTTTTCGACATCGCGATGGTAGAGAGGACTCCCATCCTCAAAGGCCAGAGAATGGATGGTGTGATATGTTGCAGTATAATTACCTAGAACCAACAGCCGAGCTCCAGAGAATAGATTGTTTCGGAGTGTTTTCAGACCGTGTTTAGAATCTTGAAGCAATGAAAGAGGCTGGGAATTATAAACGGGAACTTCAATGACCAAAGGAGCTTTTTGATTAGGATGTGGTATCTCATATGTTCGTTTCCGTTGTGCATTTTGAAAGAGCAATCGCTGAACTTTCCTTTCCACCTCCGTGCCATCACACGAGTATGAGATGACATGTAGATTGCGTTTCCACAAGCCATCTAATAGCCATTTGGAGTATTCAAACAGAATTGATGCATCGAGGGTATTCGGGATTGCTTTCGCGGCCAGGATAATGGGAGGAACTTTTGGGAGTGGGATTTGTAGACACCAAACACGAAGTTTTGTTGCTTTGATCAACTGAGCATTCGCGATCGCTTTCTTCAAGTTATCAGGATTGGCAATCGGCATTGCATCTTCTGTATGCCCAATTAAGTACCATTTCTCCTGCGTACCATCGAAATACATCCGATATGCCGCAAACAATTTGGAATCATCGCAGCTTAACGCAAGTGGTCCGGAGTACCCAAGTGAATTCAGCAAGCTGACTGCTAAATCAAAACAGCGTTCATCCAATCCGATCGGAAAACGAGGCTGAGTAGCTTGCTGGCCTCTATAAAGTAATAAGTCACTAGTAAGATAGATAGAACTCAATGCACCTAAAGCTACTGATTGACCGTGCTTGGAAATGTTGGCAAAATATCTTGTATGTCTGAGGACTTGTTGTCACCAGCATCTGAGCAAATTCGTCGAACGCGGGAGTATATTTCATATTTTGCATTCCTGCACCTCTTTGCATTCTTTCTGTGGCCATTGTCATCGCCTCTATCAGTCCCAGAAAGACAGCGTTACTATCAAATTTTTTTGCAAGAGCGCTCTTGATAAATCGAGAGAAAATATGAGCATTTCCCTAGAAATAGTTGTAATTCAGAATGGAGCTGTAAACAATTTGTGCTGTAGTGACTCGCCTCTGAATTTTCGTTGAACAGATCTTTTAGACCTTTTACCGTCATGTACAAACGAGCAGCTGGTTCATTGAGATATTCTTTGTTGATGTATTTCATATTTTGGGGTTTAGGCCGTGGCTTGTACAAAGCGCTCTTGAATTTCGGTGAGTCAAAGACTTCTCTGCATGCAGAGCACATAACAACATTGGAGGCAGATTCTGCTTTGATCATCTTCAAGCATTCCGTTGCATATACTCGACCATTCCTAAAGTCGTTATTCCACGAATTCTTCGCCTGTTTATATTCACCAATCAGCGCCTTCTGCTTAGTCGACAATTCGGCATATTCCATCTCGAAAACGTCCTGTGACAATGTCAGCTTCGATATTGACCCACCACCATGCACGCAAGTCCTCGACAAATATATTTCAACTCTTTGATCATCTGCCACAGTTATTCCCGGACAAGGAAAGTCATCCAAGATCTTCTTTCGGCGCTGAGAAGGCTTTGCCAAGTACAGAGTAATTGGAAGAGTGCCTGCAGTATGTCCTCTTCCGGTGCATGTTTTAAGATGTTTTCGATATTTTGAACAGTTATATGGCGCATCCACCTTTTGCCATTTACCACATTTAACATGGTAAACCCTGTCAGCAGTTTTTTTATCTACAATGGCGTTGGGGTCATCCTTTGTAATTCGACTTGTCCATGTGGCCAACCGACGCGGATCAACCTGGAACGTTTCATTATTTGTCGCTTTTTTTCTGGGACCAGTTATACTGAGGAGCTTTTTGGAGTGTACTGGACTTTCGCTATCGGATGAGGTGACTGCCAGTGATGCTGATTCTGGGCCATTACTAGTAGGATTGGAGACGCTAGTGTCTTTGAAGTATAAGTCAGTACAATATTGCTTCCAGATTTTATGAAATAGGTTTTTCACCTTTGCACAGTCGTTTTGCAGGTGTCTCAGTAGGTTCGTCCTGCGGATGATCTCTTTTTTTCGATGCTATCAGCGTGGAGTCAATTACTGCTGCGCTCAGTTTCGCTTGGAGTTGGATTTTACCTTCTGGCAAGTTCAAAATATTTTCAAGAACTACTGGTGTATTAATGCTTATAGATGACAATTCTACAGCTGCCGTTGGGCTGAGTGACAGTTTTTCATCATCGGTTTCAAAACGCATGGGTGAGGTTGACAGATTCTCCTCGTAATCCGAAGTCTGTAGACTACTTTGTACCATCACTTCTGAAGACCATATCATGGGGCTTTGTGGTATTCTATCCAAATCCATTTCAAGTCCTAAAGAGTTGAACTGAATCAAGATAAGTATAGTAAAAATCAGAACTCGAACAATGATACTGACTGCGACACTTTCTATATGTTTTGCTGCAAGTAGGTTAAACCAACTGGTACGATACGTATGTGCTCGTCCGGGTGTCCATAGTATTTCCAGAGACAGTGCGTGGGCAATTGTGTTGATAGCGCAGAGGCCGCAACTATAACTATCTTGTTGGATGCCGTGAGCTAAGGTATTGCCTCTGTCTTCGAATTTTCCGAGTATCTTTAACCATTTTTGTAGGCAGTTGATTATCTCTTTTGGTTTCATGGATGGGTCAAGTGAATCACCTTGAGAAATTGTCAACATAACTAGGTTTTCATGGATAAGGTCCGCGTACCGTATGCAATTGTTTGCTTGATAAAGTCAATTTCGAAAGTGATCCAGTGGGTCTTATTTTGATTATATACAAAGAAGAGCCGGCTGCATTTTGATTCTTTAACAAGATTGATGATTCTATCAAGACTCCGACGGTGAAAGTTGTTCTTCTTCGCGCACATTTGGAGCGTAATGTGGAATTGAGCATCCTCAATGATAGCACCCAGGTTCGAATTTGTTATTTGATATTTGAGCTCCATGATCATCATGTCAACCAGCGTAGCAGTGATCCATTGTGAAGATAGCAGGCCCCTCAGGGCTGAGGTTGTTATTGTGCTATGGAACGCAGGCATCGGTTCGTCCCAGGCAAGGGTTTGGAGAAGATTTTGCGCTTTCTCATACTTGTCAACAGACACAGGATCGAAGGAATATTTTCCTTGAAGGCCGTCTGATACGAAATGTGTCACTTTCCGCCATTCATCCTGGAGCTTCGTGAGATCTGTCAATGTTTGCCACCATGTCAAGACCCAAAACGGTATAACCTGATTTCCTTTAACTCGCTGGTCAAGAAATCCTTTAGCACCATCTAACCATTGCTGTCCCAATGCCGACAAAAGTTGTTCGATATATTTTTTCGGAGGAATTGATCTCGTAAGTAACCACGGAAGGTTAGACAGCGATTCGGGTGGAAACTCGCTGAATGTGGTGTTGACGTTGAACCAAATGAGCTGGGAAGACAGCTCAGGAAGTTTGATTTTCAGAAAATCAGGGACGGTCAGGGTACGAAGAGGTAGCTGTACTTCAGCTTCGGGCGGAATCTCGAGAAGTTCTGCTCTCGCAGTGGAGAGCATTGGTGGGACATGTCCCTGCTGGGGATACCTTTTACCACACTTGATCCACAAGTGGGGGTCCCATACAGGCTCTGGCTTATCAATGTCGATGATATCCATGATATTCATGTTTGATTTTGAAGAAATTGAAGAAGTTTGGATATTGTTAAGTTTAGAGCGAGTGAGAAAAAAACGGCCATCAAATGCCGTTCTATTCTGACTTTACACTGCTTTCATACATATAATTCGTGCAAAAAAATTGGGCATCCCAAAGACTCGAACCCATAACCTCACCTCGCAAGGGGCCATCACCCACTACTCCCACTGATCAACAGCAGCTCTGATGCCCAAAATAAAAATCGGCCTTGTGACCTGAACTGGAGAAATGTCCAAAAAAAAACCGGGATTTTTTCAAAATTTCGTCAAAAATGTCCATAAAAAGACCAGCATTAGGGTCAAAATCTCAAATTTTTTGTCCAAAAAAAATCGGGCCTCTATAGGCATTAGTCAGGGTCCTCCAGCGGACCGCAAATCGTGTCTCAGTCTATTTAGACTGGTTCCTTCCGTGAGCATATCCAGTGCTACAATATGTCAGCAAAGATTTACGAAAGATCACACTTCGTGGGACACTGACGGACAGAGGACGGTCACAGACAGTCACAGGACGTTATTATGGCATGCAAGGCTAATACCTTACAGTCTTCGACTATGTCCAATCCGCTACTATCATCTTTTCCGACATATCTATCATTATCCCCAACTCGGCTAAGATCGCTCTACTCCGATTTTTCTTCTCAAAAGCACTCTAATCCAGCTGGCTTCCAGTCCAATGTAGATTGGTGGCGCGAAACCTTTTTACACCTGCTACGGAGCGCGTCTCAACTGACTTCACTCGATGTATTAATCCTTCACGTTGATCATTATCTTCTCGACTCGCTGAGCAGCAAGGAACTTAAAATAGGTAAACCTTCCGGGATAGGGTCTGTACTCGTGAGTTTCAGCGTGTAATTAATTGTGTTTGCGGCTCACCACATTTTCTCAAGGAAGACGGAACTCATAACCTCGGGGGATGCTATACCGCTGAAAATATTTATGACTTCCACAGAGTCTATATATTCTCAAGTCTCGATCGCTCGTAGGTTTGCGTCCTACCTTATCACGCAACCACTTTGGTGGGCTCTGGAGCGACTTAATCTCGTAGGTGATACTGCCTTCGAGACTGAAGAAACACGATGGAAGCGAATTCAAGGGACATATATTATGCTTCCATTATTAGAAGTTATTTTCTCCGTCGCGTATATATATCCAAGCCTAATTTGCCGTTTATTTACAGGAGGCCGCTCAATTACTTCTCGAACATTACAGATCACTTCCCAATCATTCTTTAGCAGACTTATTGTTTGATTTGGATGCTTTCCGTTCCGAGTTTGCATCCAAGATATTTCCTGGCGTTGTGTTGACGATGGATGATATAAAGGTGCTGGTCAGGTTTCTAGAGCGGGATAAAAAGGTGTTGATTACATCAAAAGATGTGATCAAGTTTGTGGGTTCCCGGGACGTAGAAGAATCTGGCCAAATAATTACCCAAGTGGATCAGGGAGTGCTTGAATTAAAGTTAGCCTTACGACGACTGCATGCTCAAGTCGATTACATCCAAAGCCAGATCGAAGAGTAAGCCTGACCCTACATGCGCCTATATCAGCTAAGAATTATTGATATCGACAGTCGGACCTTCCGGGTGAAGGAACATTTGAAGAACAGGCAGAAAGAAATGGCCATGTCGCACCTAAGATCGAAGAAGGAACTAGAAAAGCTACTTTCGAAGCGTTTCATGTCCTTAGACACTATTCGGTCTGCGTTACTACAAGTTGAAAGTGCTGCTGGGGATATTGAGGCGCGTATCCAAATTAAACTGTGTAATTGTTGGCGTGCTAAAATCAATATGAATAGATTATGAAGGCATATGACACCTCAACAATGACTATGAAGGCTCTTCTATCGCATCCCTTACTACAGCGAGACAAAATTAATGAGACTATGGAGGCTATGGCGGAGGCTGCTGCCGATCAAACAGAGGTCGATCAGGCTATCAGGCTCGGCGGAGCAGTCATGTTCGCTGCAAGTGGTGCCGCCGTTGACGAAGATGAGCTACAAAAAGAATTGCAGCAGATAATTCGTAAAGAGAAGGAGCGCGAGGATAATGAATCGAAAGAGCAACAAGAACTGGAATTGGCACAGGGAGATAAAGTAGAGCGGGAAGATGCCGAGAGTTTTAGATCACCGATGAAGAATAAGGAATATCGAAAGTCTTATGAAGGCCAAAACAGTTCGATACGATTTGTTGAAGAAGGCCGGAGGACACCCGTGAACATCGAGGAAGATGACAAGGTGTGGGAGGAACGATGGTTGGCTGCTCAGGCAGAAAAGGCCGTACAGTCCGTGCGAAGTCGGGAAGCTGAACTAAAGCGGCAAGCTCAATGGGATGATGCAAATATCAAGATACCATTAGCATCGTAACATCTCATATACTATATAAAATATAATTATATATTTCCTTTGAGGCCGTTCTTGTTCGGTAGCTTTTCTTGTCAAGACGTTCTTGTGCCACCTTGAGCGTTATTGGAACTCGCGCTGACAAAGCAATTACAACTTGTCTCGAGCCGATGTCTCGAGAACGCAATTTGTACAGAATTCCACCCGGTGCAAAACCTCCAGCAGTTCCCGGTTCTCCAATCGATGCACCCATTTATCCTTGGTCGACGTTAAATCCGACAGCGACACGGAACGCGCCCGCATCATCCGAGTCTTCACAATTGCATCTGAATGAGACACCCATCTCCTACTTCTCCAAACCCAAACTGGAATTTCCGGAGCCTGAATTATACCATGAATCCCTACCGTATCCCTCACCCAGAGCAAATCCTGTGCCATTCGGTCAACATACAGCTCAGTCAGAGACAGGTTATATCTCTTCCGAGTCATGGCAGCCTTCCGAACCGCAAATTATTCGATCGGTTTCCCATCAATCCAACTTGCGGCTTCCCTCTCATTCTCGGACAAGAGCATATTCTAGCACTGGACCTCGACCGCAGGTGCAATTGCCTCAGCCTTCCCACTCATTAAGGCATAAGCATTCGTATTCCTCAGATACTGGAGTAGACTGGGGGACAACCGATAAGGTTGACGATGCTTTCGAAGTAAATTTATATTACTTAAATGATACTGAAATGTGCAGCTGATGGCCGGATTAGAGGAGCCCCAGCATAATCGCCAATAACCTTTCGCGTTTAAGGTCATTTTTTGAGTTTCTCATTACGTCGTCGCGTATTTATTCTTTCAGTTTAAGTGATCGTCCATCAAATTTAGATGATTTACACGACCTTATAAGACGGTACCAAAGAGGCGAAGGTGATGATAATAATTGGGAGTGGCATCGCCTCGTTCCCAAGGAAGCTATGGAATCTCTGCCAAAAGCAGAAGTCATCCGTCAAAGTGCTATATTTGAATTAATTAATGGTGAACGGAATTATGTACATGATTTGGAACTTGTACAAGAGGTACGTAATTCTCCATAGTGGAAAATTCTCTTTAAATTGTCTCATGCAGGTGTTTATTGGTGGTTTAGAATCTATCTTGCCGCCTGTAATTAAGGAAGGAAAAACCGACGCTTTTATCAACGAAGTTTTTTCAACCTAAATAATATTCTCGCTCACCATAAGAGCATGGTTAACGCCTTGTTTTCTTTGCAAATAGAACAACATCCGATTATTGTCAGCATTGGACACATAATCCTAGACAGTAAGTATCTCGATGTCTCGCTTGTCAATTAGTCTTTCACTTATGTTTATTTTCATCGCATGGAGTTATTTTTAAATTCAAAGAGGACTATGATGCGTATATCAAGGTATGTTCTTCATTCTATTCGTGTAGAGCTACCGACACAAGCACTCATTAGCACTACCCGGTCGCCGAATCAGTTCATCGGCGTGAACTGAAGAACAACACACGATATCGCAAATTTTTGGACTTATGTTCCCAGGACCCTCGCTTAGGCAAACGGGATTTAATTACCTTTATCGCAAGACCTGTAACCCGTCTTCCCCGGCTGTCTTTACAGTTGGAAGAAATAAAAAAACGAACGGAAAAGCTTTTTGAAGACTCAGCTAATTCTGACTCAACCTCACAAGCCGACTATCCTGATTTAGAGACTATACCCATCCTGCTCGACGTTCTGGACCGATTCGTGAAGAATACTCAACCAGGCATTGCCGCCAGCGAGAGCAAGGTCAAGTATTACGCATTATGCGAGAGTTTAGAGTTCCGAAGAGGGAAATTATTGTGTGTTTTATTTCCTAGCTTCTGAGGCTCAAGTTGTCATCCGTAAAACAGGACATGGACTTATATAATGAGACCCGCAGTCTTGTTCATATCGGGCAGCTCGCGAGGAAGCAAAGGGCTGATAACTGGAGTAAATGGTTAGACTTGGAGGTTGCTTTGCTCGACAATTATCGTAATATGAAAGCTTGATTAATTTTTCGAGCCTTTTAACTGATGTGTGTTTCGCTAGTCCTAATTACACATCCTGATCCAGCGTCTGGTGCGAAAGTAGTCGTGTCCCGGGTATGACTTTTTTTTTCTAATATATGAAGCTTATTTTATGTTGTCAGCCTCTTCCCGTCGAATATATCCGACTTGGTATTTTCAATGGACCACCTGATAGTCGCCGCGATGAACGGAATGAAAGTGGCAATCTGTTCCATGCTTTCATAAAACCCTCTAAACCCATGTACCCTTTTATCCTATACCATGCATCATCTCCTGCTCGCAAATACACATTATATGCCACTTCTGAGGAAACACGTGAGAAGTGGAGAGATGTGTTAGAGGAGGCAGTAAACATCAGGAAAATT
The DNA here is from genome assembly GCA_027605045.1 of Phallus indusiatus. Taxonomy (NCBI): domain Eukaryota; kingdom Fungi; phylum Basidiomycota; class Agaricomycetes; order Phallales; family Phallaceae; genus Phallus; species Phallus indusiatus. The sequence continues at coordinate 83,011 of JAQFWX010000075.1, forward strand.
GTAATGGACTCCAACAAAGTAAGTAAGCGAAGCGGACTGCGTTTAATGCATATTGACGTCCGGTTCGAAGTGGTTTGGAATGGATGCCGTCGAGAAACATTTTTTCCGAATTAAAACGCCCAGGGTTCCTGCTAATTCTACGAGAATGTTCACGGGAGAAATCACTAGCGCAACACTCTTTTGTAGGTCGTCTTTTCATGCTGAACTCTTATATAATAGTTTATCTTTTTCAGCGGCCAACGGGAAAAGTTATCTTGTCGCGGCTACATCAACAGGTATCTATGCAGGCGTTCGAGGTCATGGAAGTACGCTTGTTTAGTTTGATGTTATACAGTCAGGATTCTGGATTTTTGACATGAACCTCAAGGTTATACTAAAGTTTTAGCTTTACCATCTTCCAAAGGCATCGTAGCTATGCCGTTGATACGCAAGCTAGTCGTTCTACACGGTGATCAACTGAACGCTTATTCACTTGATATTATTGCACGCATTTCAGAAAAAAAATCTTCGCCAAGTGTCCTTGAACAGTCGACTGAACGATTGGCGAAGGCAGAGCGTGGGGGATCGATCCTGTTCTTTCGCGTTGGTATAGTCGCGGATCGAACGATGCGTAGGTTTAAAATCTTACAACTATCTAACAATTTTATAAATACCCATCATAGTTGTTTATGCAAGTAAAGGATTTGTGAATGTTACAATAAACGCACTGGAAGCTGTTTTGGAGTCACCTCAAAACGTTTTGCGCAGAATCCAAAGTGGAACTAGCACACCCAGCTTCCGACCATTTGGAGAAGTATGATTTGATGAATTATTCGAATCTAATTTATTGATTTTTAACAGCCCTTTTATGTACCTAAAGACCCCTTCGACGTGACATTATTGGCCAAGACAATTGCCATATCGACTGAACGATTGATGGTAGTGGTCGATCCTACCAAGTATGTGCAGAGCTTCTAGAACAAAACATGACGATAACCATATCAAGGATTTCGACTCAGACTCCAGTTCAGATTCCGGACTTTACTGATGCCGGCGAATCTATTGGCATTTCCATTTTGAAAGCCAAGGCTGAAAGCTCCCGTCCGCTTGGTATCGTCAAATCAGGTCCAGATGAACTCATCGTTATTTATCATGGTAGGTCTTGTATTTACAAACTACCAGTTTCCGCTTAATTTGTCAAACGCTATAGAATTCGGATGCTATGTAACAAAATATGCTGTTCCCACTCGCAAAGCCGGTTATGTCCGCTGGGAAACAACAGCGGAATCTTACGCTGAGCGCGGTCCACATATTCTGTTATTTAGTCATAATTTCATTGAAGTCAGAAACACTGGGTCAGGGAGATTAATTCAAGTCATTGAAGGGAATGATTTTCGACTATTACAATCCCACCCTGGTATGCCTTTATTAATAGCGACGCATTCGAATGAAATTGGTCGACAAGGAATCGAGGAAGAAGTTATCGAACTTATCGAGACTGCGCCACTTGATAGCCCGCTAACATCTCTTCCCATCGATGAGACTAATGCTTTGTGGCAGGAATGGGCGAATTAACGTGGAACATAATCCTGAACGCGATCCCTCAGGTTGTATGATGGTGTCGGTGGTTGCCTGTGTTAGTAGTCCCGTTGAATTTGACGAAACAAACCCGGGAAACAGGCCGGTTGGATGTTCGTGTTTTGTTTAAGTTTGTAGTTTGTATGTTAATATATTGGTGCCGTTATCATTGCGAATCAAGCATGAACATACAGGATGACAGTCTAGAGCGGCAATAACAAGTACTCATAGTAACAAAGGGAAGCCATGTCAATTATATATAACTCTCGATGCCGAGGAGGGCGACATAACTGGGTAGATATTTTACATATATGGATACATTACCATCTGTTCCAAAAATGTTTCCAGAGCCCCGGAAGGAGAATCACTGTCGCTCCGGTTGTAGCGCCTGCTAGGAGGATGAGTGCGTTTTGCCACGAACGTGTAACATCGAAATCGGTTGCGCTTTTGAAAACAATTTCAACAAAACCGTTGCATGAGTGATGAGCATACTCGGTTACACCGTCTGTGAAATCATCAAAATTTGTAGTTGAACATCGATGTCTCTGTTGTTCCTCCGTGTGCGGGTGAGTCGCCTCTGGCGTAAATTTGACCTTTTCCATAGTTTTTAGCTGATTTTCTAATTCCACCAAACGGGTCCGTAAGATTTCTATAGTCTGTAGTATCTCTTTTTCAAAGTCCCTTTGGGGATTGACGGAGTCTCGCGCAGTCGGTTTTCCATTGAGGGGCGACTTATCTTTGCTTAGGAATAAAGTTACATGGTCTAACGCTGAGACCTTATTCTTCCCCTTAACAGATTGCGATGCTATCGACAGATGGCTCATAGATTCCTGTTGCGGATTTTGTTCATCTGTCTCGATCGGCACCCTGTCAGCACTAACACAAACCTCAGCTACGGGCAGCTCGCTTTCTTCTCGATAGACCGGGGTAGATGCAACAATTATCGAATTATGTGGCACAATGGTAACTTCTTCTGAGGCATCTTCAGGCTCTTGAAAGACAGGGAAAGAGCTCCCATGTGAATTTCGGGCGATGAACGGCAAACTTGGATCACAGGGCATTTCGGAGATTTCATTTATAATAACATCTGTTGGAGTGCTTGGGGAAGGAAGCAAGACTGGAATCAGTTCCGGAACCTGGGTAGATTGCCCGCCTTGAATTTCTGGCTTCGATTTAGGTGATAGAGACATCAGCAGATTTCCGAACGAAGCAGAATCGTGTCCTAGAATATCCGAAGGTATTGTCTGCTCTTTGTTCTCTTCGTCTTCTAGCTCCGCCCCAACCCCCAATGCGATAGGCAATTGGAAGGCAATCTGCTTGGAACTGTCGATTCCGTGGAGGTTTTCACCAAATACATCCATGATACTACGCACTTGTCCACGTTTGACGACAGTATTGGAGATACGGCTTCTTTTATAAGGGAGTGCACGCTTTCGAAGGGTATACGCAGCATCCCACATAGCATTACGCCAAAAAGGGTCGAGGTCGTACATTCTGCGGTGTGAAGGTCAGGACACCGCATAAAAGAAATGGAGATAATACATACTCTTGAAAATCCTCTTGGTCCAAATAAAGGAATACACGGCCATTAATCTTGAAATCCTGAACGAATCTAGTCATAGACTGAACGGTGTCCGAGTCTAACGGTGTCCCATCGTGAGCATGCAATTCTCTAGCCAAATACGAAGCCAGCTGAGATGGGCTCCAGGAATACGGACGCCTCTAATGTCAATAAAGGAAAACAAGTAAGATATTGTGTAGCTGAACCTTTCAGTGAAAACACACCGGTAGATTGATTTGTTCACCTTGACTGTCCTGGGCCAACCAAGTGTCGGAATACTTGGATGGAGAAACTGAATTCCTCAGCTCCTTACCATGGGAGCTAGTCGACAGCATGACATGATTATGAGGATCGTGAAAAAGATCGTCGCCACGGCGGGTTGTGCTTGTCGAGGGTAGAGACACGTTATCACCATCATGATGATAATGACGCTGCCCAGACCCGGAGTTCAGCTGCGCTTCAAGTTTTCTGGAAGTTGAACGAGTTAATAGGTCAACTGATACTGACCCGGAAGGATGATTGTCTTGTATCTGAGTATGAGTCAGAAGTGGAGTACTCGCCATTGTTGCGCTCTTCGAAGTGAGGTTGGCCCAGCTTAGCTCACCGTGGCTACTAGCCTTGTCTGGAGATTCCCGGCGTTTACATAAACATCGCCAAGGACACACCTTGTACATACAACAACAAATCATGATACTATGTATTTAGCAATTCCTTTATATAAGCACATTTCTGGTAAATGACCATCACGTCAAATTTTAATAGAATGTAAAAACGCAACGCAGAAATATAGTGGCAAAAATGACAGGGACGTAGCAAGGATGATAAGAGGGAGAAGGAACTAAGATTACGGGAATATTCACAAAAGTCGAGAAAGAATCAATTAGTAGAAGCGGTCTAACTGCCTTTGGGAGCTTCCTTGCAACTACATGAAATAGTCGAATTAACATGAATACATAAAATCCAAGAGAGAAACTTACGAAATGGCAGCTTCTTCGCCTACGGCTGAAATGATTGAAACCAGCAGATCCTTGCCTCCCTCAAATTCAGACATAATTTGCTGTCCCAGTTCACCTTCGGGAACCTTGACATCATCCTTGGGAGTTCCGTCAGTAGACATAAGATTCAAGAAACCATCGTCGATATTGACCTATTATGAGGAAATGAGGATTAGCTGAGTGAGACCCAATGTGAATGAAAAAAAAACTCGCCAATTGATATTCAGTACGGCTAACATTAGGAACGTCCATATTGTGAGTTGAAGGGCATATATCCTCCTGTGTAACAATGGCCAAGTGAAATTTTGAAATACCGGAACTAGGAATCGAATAATACCAATTTTTTCCCAGTGAAAATCTGAATGGGAAGACCACGAAAAGAAGATAATCAGGATCAAAAAAGCATGCTCTCTTAAATCAAAATGCCTACGTCAAGAGCGACGAGATGAACTTTGGCGTGTCCGTGTTTACCGGTTTTAGAAGTGGACATATCAACGATTTTGCAGGGCCTCCCTTTGATCATTACATGTCCGCTAAAGAGGGTCAATTAAGGAAATGTCAATAAGTCAGAAACGTACTTCTTCCGCAATGCAGAGCACTAGAGACGAAATCAGATGAGAATTTGGCACCACAGCACTAACGATATACGTACCTGCATAGGAAAGGTGTGCGAAGCACCTGAACCAGCTTGCTCGAAAGTTTGATTATGCTCGTCATCGCTCATGGTGTCTAGTTAAGCGAGTCTAAAAGATTAAAAAAAAAGACCATAAATCAACATCTCAATATATAGTTCCCTCTTTCCCGCCCATTAAGTCGACGGCTCCATACTGCAACTCACAATGAAAAACCCTAATGGTACGGAACGGTTGAGTGAGAGCAAAGACTGAGAAAATTTGAGCGAGTGTCTTTAATATCGATGTTCCCACGCATTTTTTAACTCCGACTCGAATTTAGTCACTGCGTGCATCACGCACGATGCTGATGCTCAGGCTGAGGCTCAGTAAGCATGAGTGAAGCAGTGCTAGAGATAAGTAAACCATGTTATCCAATTCGGGTAATACACATTGATTGTAAAATAAGGATTAACACGAACACCCTGGTTTTACAATTCCAGACGAGAGTCTCTGGATTACGTAATCTACTGTACCGATGCACTTGCTAATAAGCTTACACCCGCCTGTCTTGTTGTGGCGGGTTATCGGATTGTTTTGTTGATTGAAAATAAAGTATATGAGATATAGAGAGACATAAAAAGCATCGCTCAAAAGAACTGCACCAAGCCTCAGTATATGAAATCACAATTAAGCCGCGGAGTCTAAAATGGAGAAACCAGCGCATTACATAAGGGAAGACCCCGGCTTCCCATCATCAGTCTTCTTCTCTTCATTCGTACACACATCGTTATATTGTATCTCAGCGAGTATGGCTAGCGGTGGTCGAGTCAGTGAACCCCTTTTCTTTAGTCTGTCTTATAAACCGTGTTTCTAGACCCCTTTTCTTCGTGAATATAAACTTGTCGTCGTCGGTGGTGGTGGTGTTGGGAAAAGTGCTTTAACAATTCAGTTCATTCAGTCTCACTTTGTAGATGAATATGATCCTACTATCGAAGGTTCGGCATTCTTTAATCATACGAAACCCAATTTTTCCTATCTCTCTCTTTGGTAGATTCTTACCGGAAGCAGTGTGTAATTGATGATGAAGTTGCTCTGCTGGATGTCCTTGATACCGCGGGACAAGAAGAATATGGGTACGTTCTTCTATTCCGTCACTAATAGCTCTCATTATCGCGATTATAGTGCAATGCGTGAACAATACATGCGCACGGGAGAGGGATTTTTACTCGTATACTCTATTGCCTCCCGACCTTCTTTCGAGGAAATACATCAATTTCACCAACAAATTCTGCGCGTAAAAGACACCGAGTCGATTCCGACAGTCGTCGTTGCAAATAAGTGCGACTTGGAATATGAGCGCCAAGTTGGCATGAATGGTCAGTGCATTGAGACTGCTACTAAATTCGTAACGTGTGTTAACTGGGACATAGAGGGTCGCGATATCGCGAAATACTTTAACTGTCAATTTATTGAAACGTCCGCAAAGCAAAGAATCAATGTGGATGAGGCGTTTTATACTTTAGTTCGAGAGATTCGGAAATACAACAAGGTAAGTCATGTCCCGCCAATGATCCATGTTTCTCTGACTTCTCTCTTCACAGGAGCAACAAACAAGCCGCCCAACCGGTATGGGAACAGGCAACCCCATTGCAGGGAATTTTCAGCAACCGAGCGATAGTCATGATGCTGGATGTTGTTCTGGTTGTGTGGTTGCTTGAAGCATCAACACGCGATTTTCCATAACGGCTTATCATTTTTCACAACAGGGTTTTCGATATGTCTATTTTCATTACATATCTTTTTCCCCTTTGGCATTATCCTTACTCAATATCACTATTTTTGTAACATATATCTACAAGTTCAATCTATATATATATATTTTCTTCTATTTTTTTTTCGCTTTTTGTACATGTGGCCAGATAACAAATTAGTCCTCTGTTTTTTGACGATCGCCTTTCAGTTACGAGGACAAAGAAGACCTTGAGCCCAATTCTACGGAAGGAACGACGTCTAGATCTTGCTAGATTCGCACGTTAATTAACTTAATGAAAGCGATAGTCATCCAGGAACTTACCTCATTCACCGCTTTAATCACATCCAAACCTAGTTCGTATCGACCTTGGACACCTGAGTTGCCTCCCAGGATGGATATTCCGAGGGTCCGTATTTTGTCTGTAATTAGATTCGAGCCTTGGTTTACTAAATGGCCGTAATTGGTCAATACAAAGGCATTGAAGGGAATCTGTAGGGCAGGCAACGATCAGTTCAACATGGGAAGATAACATGATATTTACTGCAATGTCTTCCCATTCGTATGGTTTTCTAAACCATAGACGATGCTGGAATATGTCTGTCGTAATGAGCGAATTCGTTTGGATGTTGCAATAGTAAGAGTTGTGTGTCTGAAGGTCCCCGCCTACCTTCAACCTCAGAACAAGATATTGGCGGAACGATATATCGTCTTCTATTTCCCCAAAAAGAGAGTTCCTCGACTAGGCTCCAATCAAATAAGAAATAGATAGGATCAGCATTGTATTTTAATTGTTCACCTTGTTACGAAAACCAGCATAACCGCCTCTTATCTTGTTCTCTAATCCAGGCTTAACTCCAAGCCGCATTTCACCCCAAAAGCTAGCTTTCCCACCGGCCATCGTCAAATGGGCTGTGCTTGTTCCACCTATGTCTGAATCGCAGCCAAGCGTATACTGATAGAGATCTCGTTCAGAGTGGAAGGTCCAAAGCGTCTTGGGTGACCTGTCGGGATTGGAACCTTCCATTGTGATAGCTTTTGAGGGAAAGAATCTCAGCATCTAAAATAACAGGCATTCTAATTACGACCAGTCTGACCTTTTCGAGTTCCTTCGCGGATAAGTTGTGATGTGTTGTTCAAAAAAATAGACCAATTGGACGGTGGTTTTCGCATTTTCGATGACGAAAGTATGAAAGTTGATCAGTGTGGGCGTCTACAGAGACTTGCATGCTTTACCTGGGACAGTTCACTTTGTGCCTCAGTAGACGCGGTTTTGCGACTGCTGCTCAAACAAAAACACGACCTCCCCAGACTTTGATAGAGAAGATCGTACAAAAATATGCCGTGGATCTTCCAAAGAACAAATATGTTAGAGCCGGGGATTTTGTCATGATTCGACCCGAGCATTGCATGACTCACGACAATACCGCTGCGGTTATGAACAAGTACGTTTCTTTCTTTTTGCGGTTGTTTTTTGTTTTACAGATGATTGAACCAAAAGATTTAAATCGATCGGCGCCACTTCTATCAAAGACAATCGGCAACTTGTCTTTACTCTAGATCATGACGTTCAAAACAAGACTGAGAAAAACCTCGCCAAGTACGCATCAATTGAAATCTTTGCTCGTAATCACGGCATCGATTTCTATCCAGCAGGGCGTGGAATTGGACATCAAGTCGTTATTGAAGAAGGCTACGCCTTCCCTTACACGTTGACAGTAGCCAGTGACAGTCATAGCAATATGTATGGGGGGGTGGGAGCTGTTGGAACACCGATCGTACGAACAGATGCGGCCTCTGTCTGGGCAACTGGAAAGACCTGGTGGCAAATCCCCCGAATGGTCAAGGTTGAATTTCAAGGACGATTAGCTCCAGGAGTCACCGGAAAAGATATTATTGTCGCTCTCTGTGGTCTCTTCAACAAAGATGAGGTTTTAAACGCGGCTATTGAATTTACAGGAGAAGGGGTCTCGTATCTTTCCGTAGACGAACGCCTAACAATTTCCAACATGACAACTGAGTGGGGTGCTTTGGCTGGCGTATTCCCAGTCGATAACATTCTTCTCCAATGGTACGACGATATGTTGAGAAAGACTGAAAGTGGCTTACTTTCATCTCGACTGCATCTCTCATCGCTCCCGCCTCACGCTCGTATCAACCGTGAGAGATTGGACAAGTTGAGGTCTGAGCGCATTAACGCTGATCGCGATGCCGAATATTCCTCCTGCCTGACCCTTGATCTCTCCTCACTTGTTCCCCACGTATCAGGCCCCAACTCCGTGAAAGTTAGCACACCGCTGCCCATTCTCCAAGCTACCCAGATTCCTATTCAAAAGGCGTACTTGGTTAGCTGTACGAATTCACGTGCTTCCGATATAGCTGCGGCTGCAGCCGTAGCTCGGGGACGCACATTCTCGCCGAATGTCCAGTTCTATTTAGCGGCTGCAAGCTCTGTCGTTCAGCTTGAGGCCGAACGATCTGGCGACTGGGACACTCTGATATCTGCTGGAGCCCGGGTTCTTCCTCCCGGATGTGGGCCATGTATTGGACTGGGCGTTGGACTTCTCAAAGAAGGTGAAACCGGGATAAGTGCAACCAATCGTAACTTTAAAGGTCGCATGGGACATCCCAAAGCAAAAGCATATCTTGCTAGCCCCGCCGTTGTCGCCGCCAGTGCAGTTAATGGTTACATATGTGGTCCAGCGGCCCTGAGCTCCACGACGGAGTATGATACCTCCACCGAGATCACGACACCAGCTTTCTCCCTGCGCAACATGACCACATCACATGCTACCCCATCCCTTACATCGGAAGAAGTCTTGGTGGCCGGATTCCCTGAATCGTTTTCAGGGAAAGCTCTATTTATTCCACAGGACAACCTTAACACAGACGGTATATATCCCGGAAAATATACATATCAGGACGACATCACCCTGGAGCGCCAGGCACAGATTGTTATGGAAAATTACGATCCATCGTTTGCGACGACAGTCTCAAGTTTTATTGAAAGCCACGCAGGACCACTTCAAAAACTGGACCCGGTATCCAAGGTAAAACACGGCGTTGTACTGGTATCGGGCTATAACTTCGGAACCGGCTCATCACGGGAACAAGCAGCAACTGCCTTAAAAGCAGCTGGGGTGCCCCTAGTGATCGCTGGTTCGTTCGGTGATATATTCAAACGCAATGCAATTAATAATGGTCTCGTATGTGTGGAGTCTCCAGAGCTGGTGACGGAGTTCACTAAGCTTTACGCTCTTGATGGAAAACGGGGGCAAGGTGGTAAGCATGGAGAGGCAACAATTATTACGGGATACACGATTCAGATTCACATGCAAACGGGTCAAGTTGCCCTTACTTCTGATGACGGAATTGTTAAAAATTTTAGAATACCCCCAGTGGGATCTAGCGTTCAGGAATTGTGGATCTGTGGCGGACTGGAAGGCTATATTCTGAAGACCATACGAGCTTAGTCACGGGGATGATGTAACATTAAAGATGACGTAGGTAGCTGGGAACACGTTGTCGAACTTTGTCAACCTAATCTCTGAGATCTCACAGGATCTCACCGACGTCCATTGCCTAGTCATGCCGACCGAGTGGCTGCTCCGGCAACTATTTTTTACTTTTACTTTTAATTTTAACTCCAAAGCCATCAGGCGGCAGGTTTTTAAATTTTATGATTAAAAGGCAGGATTCCAGACTGAATCAGAGTCCAAACCTTCGAATTTAGCTTCGAGTACATTTAGCCGAGAGATGAGTTCGTCTTGCGCAACGTATGCCCCACACATCCTTCGCTCGCCTGTAAATGCGGATCGACCGTGCAAAACTCGATGGTTATCAACCACTGTATATATTGATAAGATAAAAAATGTGAACTCGGAGTGATCGTGAGAGACTTGCCGACGGCAGTGCCAGGAGAAAGTTGAACCCAGTATTCCGAATCCGGACTAGTCAATAGCTTATTCCAAGTCTTCACAGCTTTATACCACGCTTCGACGATTTCCGGCTTTAAATGATGCATTACGCTTCTATCTGCATTGTTGTACCGCACATGGGTCAATTCTCCCGAAGTTGATTCAAGGTTGATGATGGGATATCCCACCTCGGGCTTCGGGTGGTAGAGATATGTCATAGTCTTTGAGGAACCACCCGATGCACCAGCCGAATGCGCTGGCACAGGGATCATCGATAAGATCTTATAGTATTCAGGTTCGAGCGTGGACAGCAAGGATGCAACATGAAAACCATCGACCAGAAGGGTCTGACCACCGGTTCCACGCGTATGTGAGAGTAAGTGGAAAATTTGCAAACCGCAGGGATCAGTCTATATGAGATAATAAACGTGATGAGTGAAAAAAAAACAAGGCAAGGGACGTTTCGGGGATCGGCATACAAAATAGGTCGTATCGGTATGTGCGCTCAGAGCTATGTTTGTATATGCAGTATCTCCGTGCTTCAGGTCCGCGGTGAAATCCCACAGACCGCCGTCTAAAAGTAGAAAGGGGATGAGAAAAAAAAATTGAGAGATCAATGCCAACAAATACAATGCGTTTCTCGTATGCGACCGATTCGAAGTGCCAGTCGTTCCGTGTCTTCTGGAGTGGCGGGAACACCCGTGACGAAACAGAAGCCAAAACATTCCTAAATGTGGTGTTAATTTCTGGATAAAATAAAAGCATGAGTACTTTCAATTTTTCTCAGCCATTTATAGAGAGCCAGTTCATCAGTCATAACATCGGAATAACGGACGGCAGGAGGATCTGCCTGTATGCTAGACCCCCAAAGGAACTTCCTGTACTATTCATGAATTAAAACTCTTATAGGTAAACCACCTGATACGCACTGTCTGCGTTCATGCTTCGGCAGAAAAGGGGGATCATACGAGTTTCGCTGTAACCAGGACCAAGGATATATAGACTGGTGGGGCACCCTTCCCGCCCATAAAATCTCCAAACCGGAGTCGGTGGATTTAGCCTCTTGAAGATGAATATTTTCTAACTGAAATTAATTAAGACCCCTGCCCGAAATCAGATCGAGACGTAATAGAATTAATACTTACGTCGAAGGTTTCCGCCAAACGCTGTTTAGTAATAGCATGAAAACATTCCGAGCATCGGCAATGATCTCTGAGCCAGATGTTATGGCTAAAAAATACCTCAATTAACAGTGTCCAAAAGAAACAATGCAAGGGACTGAAAAGAAATAGATATCGCATACAATTTTGACCAAGTAATATTGTCCCATTCGATAACAACACGCTTTTCATCATAATGTATGCGAGGGGGACTTAAAGATCTAATTTGAGGAAATTCTATGCTGTCGCCATTTTTTTTGAAGATACTTGGTGGTTGGCACGGCTGAGGTCTACCATAAACTGCAGTTGGATCACGATGGATTCCTGGAATTGGCGACGTGGCCGGCGTGGAAGAAGAGGTAGCCATAGCTGCCAAGCACCGATTTTTTCCAAATTTTGACGAGAAAACACGAACTGAAGCTCTACCGACCTAGTAAATGCGCATTGCCAGAATCTGAGACATGCCGATAATGATTGTTATAAACAGATTGGATAACTCACTTGCAGCGGTCTGAAGGCTTTTCTTGCGTAAAATACGGCTGAAAACATCGGGCTGGATAGCAAAGTGAAAGAGAAGAAATGCTGTTAAAAATACTTTTTGGATTGTCAGACCAAACTCTGGAGAAGCGTCTAAATCAAATTTAGTAACACGGCTATGGACTTGGCTATGACGCGTGTGTGTGACCGGAAGGTCACTAGTCGCCTGTCGCGTGTCACACCGCGCTGCCTTCACCTTTGAAAGCCATGGCATCACCGTGGAAAGACAAGGCGCAGGAGGACAGTTCCGAAGACTTGAATCCTGTTATCACTTACAGACACTTGCTTTCCTCTGGTTTGGGAGTCAGGTTTGTTTTCCCTCTTCATGCACACAACTTCCTCGCTAAGCCTCTGGTTGATAGGAACCCGCTGAGAGTATGCGGTTTGACGGATATGGATGCGTTTTATGCGGCTTGCGAACAAAATAGATTAAAGCTTGATCCTGGTAATGGAAAAATTAACTACCGTGTTCTATCGGACTGTGGCTAATTAAGTTATTTAGAAATTCCTCTTGTGGTCCGTCAGTGGGATGCCTTGATTGCTGTCAACTATCCTGCCCGCAAGTTTGGGATAACACGCATGGAGAGTATCGGCTCTGCCTTGGAAAAATGCCCCCATCTTCGCGTCGTTCACGTTGCTACCTTTGACCCATCGCAACCGGACGCTAAACCGACGTACACAGATCACCCGGATAGTGAAACCCACAAGGTTTCACTCGATTATTATCGCAAAGAAAGCAAAAAAATTATGCAAATTTTTAAAGAAATGCTTCCTGATGCCGAAGTTGGTAAGCACCCTCGTTTGTTGATTCTTATTCTTGATCAATTTCCCACCTAGAAAGAGCCTCCATCGATGAAGGTACTGTTTCAGAACCGTATCGCCTACTTTCGAAAGGCTGATATAGCCTTTCTCTTTTCAGCCTTTATTGATTTCACAGAGCCTGTTAGAAAACACATATTATCCATTATGCCGCACCTTGCAATTACTCCGTCTACTGGATTGGATACACCATTACCGTCGCCGCCGCCGCAAGGGCTTTCGCTTCCTTATCCTCCTCACGGATGGATCCGAATAACGGATCAGGCTTATGGGAAGATTTAGGAATACTAATACCTCTTTCCGGAAACCCTCCTGAATCTTCGCAACCTAAAGGGACAATTACGGAAAGTAAAAACCTCCCTCCGCAGGCGCCACAGAAACAAACTTCGTTTCTAAATGATAGGCAATTTCCCGATGGCACCCGTCAAACAGCGCCCAGCGCCTATTCTTGGGATGCCAATTATGAAGGTGCTTTTATGACTGGTGCTGGCGAGATTCCGCCGCCGCCAGATGTCGAAGAATATTTGGACGATGATAATCATGCACAACATTTTTCGGAACCCGAGGAACCTTTTTTCAATTGGCACGACATAGCTCTATCAATTGCAGCGTCTTTGCTTTTGCGAATGCGAGATGAGATTAAATCGCGGCTTGGGTACACTACCTCCGCAGTAAGTCTTCCTAATCAAGATCTATAGAAGTTGCATTGAAATTTTCGTTTAAAGGGTTTGGCTAGAAACAAATTTTTAGCAAAGGTTAGTAATGGTTGTTGATACGCTGAGGTTATTTTTAGAAGTTGTAATTCAGTTGGTGGCTTCGTATAAAAAACGGGATAACCAGGTTCGCACTTCGTCGAGAAGTCTCTATCGCAAATAGCAATTACTCCGTTTAGTCGATTCTCCGCAACCTTGCGATTCCCAACTATTTGCGACCTGTTCCATTTCAAAAGGTGTTTCATATTGCTAGCAATATTTCAGGCAGATCTTTAACCTCTTGAAGATTCGTTTTCTGGGTGGTAAACTTGGCAAAACTATTGCAGAAATATATGAAGCTCAAACTGTGGGCGATCTCCTGTAAGCTATATAATTTATTGTGCCGACTTTAAGGTGCTGAAAACCCGTTAGCGGCATCAGTATTGGTTAGTCATCTCACATGAGCTAATTTCTAATATAGAGCGGTGTATCATTTTTGCAGGGGAATTGAAAAGTAATTTGGGTGAAAACTCTATCTGGGTTTGGGAAACCCTTCGGTATGGATCATTGATAACTACAAATCATGTCTTGACTTTCTTTCAGGGGAATTGACAGATCGGAAAGTAAGCGAACTCAGTGCTAGCTTGCGTTTATAGCGCTGTTTTTTACCATATCTTAGTTCGTGAGAAGCCGCTCGTACCAAAAACTATGGCTGCTTCAAAAAATCTCCCTCATCCAATTGTTCACCCATCAGAGGGTCGTCATTGGTTACGAATTCTTTCTGGAGAGTTGGCTTTTAGGCTACAAGAAGGAAGACAGGAAAATCCTGGTATGTGGCCTAAGACTATGGTTTTGCATGTGCGGCATTGTACGTTCCCTCTCCTTTTACGAGAAAGGGCTGCTGATGCTTAAATTTTTTCAAGCTTACACAACCCAACGCTCGAAACAAGCATCCTTTCCTTTCACGTCAGAATTCGGCATGGAATATATCTGTAAAGCTGCTGAAAAGCTTTGGACTGACGTAGTGGGCACTGTTGCGGAATATGACACGGCTAGAGCCAAAGGGAAAGCATCAGCAATGAGAATTACCAACATTGCTCTTAGTTTTTCTAACGTGGAAGTTATCTCTCCTGGACAACGCAGCATTGAAGGTTTTTTCAATAAGAGAAAGATTTCTGACAGTACTTCCGATGATCAACAAAAGATATTACCAGTTAAACAGATTAAATCGGAGGAAGGTGACGACAATGCACACTCAATAACTCAAGCAAGCTCAGTTACTTCACGTTTGGGTTTCCACTGCAAACGGTGCAACAAACGGATACAGCGGCACATTGAGCTGCATATTGACCAAGAAGTTGGTCTGATATCGCTCAGACAGGAGCATGACGATTTTCATTTCGCTCAAGACTTGGCTAGAGGGGACAATGGTTTACTATTACTACCTGGACGGCAGACTGAAACGGGGGCACAAACGGCGGGTAGCGCGAGACAGAGAAAACGGAAATCTCAGGGGATTGAACGATATTTTCAAGCTAAAGAGTAGTAGTTTTTCTCTTATTAATAAGTTAGTTTATTATTTTCACGTTTCTTCACATGTGATGTTGTGAGTTGTTTTGCGAGTGGCGTGGAAGCGTCCAAGTTGAGCGGGAGCATGGCTGGGACTGACTGGAACTATCACATTCAATCCAAGGCATGCGTTTCACGGATAACAATTTGAACAGCGAATAATCAACATAAGTTCGGACTAGAACGCGCGGAGTAACTCCGCGAGGCACCTTGCTCTGTCCAAACTTACATGGAGTTTACGCCACTCTTTCATCTGCTTCTAATGTCTGAACGAACTTTCCCGTCAGTTATCTATGCAGCTCATTCGCGTTGCTTGCAGACCCGAATTTTTAAGGTGGAAATCAACAAACTCCCGTTCCGAATTTGAGGAAACCTTACCTTCACTCCCTCAGTCTATTAAAGACAGATTCCTCTCTCGCTTTTTGAATTGGAGTTGGTCGCTAGGAAATCTTTTTGAGAAGAGTTAAGACTCACGAAAAATCCCAATTGAGTCGTAAGTAGCGGGTTGAGTCCTATTGTAAAGATGTTGCGAAACAGTTGAAAAAATTACATGATGTTGAGTCTCATCCCGACTTCATTTCTCCGGATGTCGTTGATGAAGAGATTCAATTCAAACGCTTTAACAATGCCTTATATGCGATTCAAATTTCCGGCAAGTGTTTGCTTATCCTGATGCGATACTGGAAATGCGTTCGGGTAGTAAAACTCGACTTGTGCTCGGCATCGCAGTCACGATCATCAGTATTCATCAACGCTCCCTGCACGAGATGCATGTCGGATACACCAGTACCATCAATATCGACTACGGCACTCTGTTGTAAAGGAACAACGCATGACTCTGATAAAGCATTTAAATAAAGCATATTCACGTAGAAAATGATCCATTGAGCTACCTTGTTCTTGTCCACACTCATCACCGGTATCGTCTGAATGCACACATGAGTCGGTGTCAGCATCATCGGAATCGTTCGCATCGACGTCTTGCTGAGCACAAGAATAAACATTATACTAGGATTCATATGGGTATCGACGTGCTTAATGTTGTGCTCAATGGCAAGAAGAATACTACTGTAGGAAGGCAAATAGGCAAACGATTCAAGACTGATTCATTGATGAAAATGTCCTTATATAAAGGATCGTAGGATTTCAACCATAAAAGGGGGCCCACCATGCGTTGTACCGTACCCGACATAAGCCCTGAAGTGCTTTATCAGGATCCCCTTTAGGACCTCACCCTAAACACCGATGCAAGAATTTCCGGAGGATGAGGCATTAGATTACCACGTATTGTCTCATGATACCACAGCGCTAGCTGTCCAACTTCTAAGTCGCCACACTGCTGCGAACACCAAGTTAACGTCTTAATACTTCAAATAACGCGCATTGGGAGATTTTTAATAGAGCTTGACAATATAAACAAAAGGGTAATACAGTGATATGAGCAAGATATGTGTAACTGGAGCACAGGAGGATAGATGGTTGAGGGAGTTGAACGAGAACACGAAAAATTGGTGAACGATGATGAATGAGAATCAGCTCTCTACAAGCTAGAATTAAAAATAAATATGTATTTTATATTTTTAAGCATAAGAGGTTTACACATTTCAGCAACATTTTAGCGGAAGATATGAACAACAATAACCGTAGCAAAGGTAAGCGCTAGGATACAGCTATAGACGCCAGGATACCAAAGTATTCGTGCCTGCAAGTATCTTTTGCGCATTTTGACATGGGAATAGACCTTGCAGAGCAAGGTGACTTGGGCCTGAACGTTGAACGGCCTGTTCCTGAACGTTGCACGTTGAACTTTGCCGCCTTTGCCTCTCCGAATCTTTGGTGTTCAAACGTGATCGGGCTCGGTCGACGCTGACCCGATGTCTGATGCTGATCCGGCGATCGTTGCTGTTTACCAGGTCACCGAAAGCCCTTCGATTCTTGAGCCTTGATTGCTCGACTTTGATGGCTTGTCTTCCTTCGTTTCACTGACTTTCTTTACGAATGTATGTATATGACCCAGCGCGGTTTACCTGCGCCTTACACGAGACAGCATAGCATGAACACAACGACGTACATAAAGATAGTTTGGATCTGCCAAGCTCGAACACTTTTTGCAGCGATAGTCGTGTGACGCATGTGATATGTGACATGCTCGGATTTTCCGAGCTCTCCGCCATCACAACATTATCAGCAAACTCATTCGTCTCCAATACGGGCTTTCACAAGCTGATCTCCTCTTTATATTTACTCCACAATAACTCAGAAATGTACGCTGAAGATGGTGGTATTTACACTTGAGAAGCAAAAGTCTTCAATCCAACTTCAATCCTAAGTATTTACCCTGAAAGACACAAATCATTTGGAGGAAAAGTAACCGGAGCACCAAGTAGCATCAAATATTCTGGAAGTTGAAAATAATGAGCAGTACTTCGTAGGTTGGCTTCTCAAACTTGGTATGAGCTATGAAACGGACTGATACCTTTAAATAGGCTGCGAACACAAATTGAAAATACATAAAGACTCAAGAATACCTTCGTATTCAATATTATCGCAGCTGGCTTCTATCTTCGCATCCGTGCCTTGTTCCACTTGTACCGAGAATTCGAGTCACCATACACCTAAAACGTCGTGATTAATGCCTCATGAACGAAAATGTGATTGTAAGTTGAACTTTCACAGACATTTTTACAACTTCATGGAAGCACAACAACCGAATATCTTTTACAATCCAGAGAAAAAACCTATCTATTCCTAGTGCATTCAGCCTACATATTTCTGAGACATCTCTTCGGAGATCGCCTTCAGAGCTTTAGCCACGTGGTCAAAATCTACTAGCTGGTTATGTGAAATGTAAGCATCACAATATATCCTTAAAATTTTCTCGCCTACATCATTGAAAACTTGCGCACTGCATCGCGTCCACCATTTTCTATCGTGCACAAAGACCGCAGCGAAACAATCCCAATCGTGTAAAAGTTTATCTTCCATCTCCGTACGCATTATAGCCAGTGTTTCAGTAGGAAACCCCTCAGGAATGAGCAGAGGTAAACGTATATTTGTCTGTGATGTAGGCTTAGTATTAGTGTGTCAGTATTTGTCACTTGCGAACGGGCATACCATGTTCAAAGTGAGTTCCTCCGGAAAGACCTCTGTTCCCAGAAGCTGAGCGAGACGCTTGCCGCCTTTGATTGCCAAGTCATGACAGTACTTGTTAATGCGTTCTTCGCCACCCAACATTTCCCGAAATTTCAAGGCTGATAAAATGTTTAATATCCCTTCGTCTACTCGATATCATTGCGTACCGGGCAAAACGCTCAGAAATGGCACGACATCAATAGTTCCATTTCCTGTGGTATGATATGATTCACCTGACGTAAATCAGTGTGCAAATAACTAACGGTCAAATTGTGCCACGAAATTGTTGGGTGTCGGGGGAGGTGGACCCTGGTAATCGGCCGGAATGTAGTTCCAAGAAGTAGGAATAGATGATCTTATAAGATGCTGATTCCTAATAATTTTTCAGGATCCCGATGAAAATCCCGAGATGAAGTTTTTGAAACGTTACCTACTGGGCACGTACAAAATTGCGCAGCCGCGCTTCGTATAAAGCCATTTATGGCAGTTCTTCCAGAAAAAAATTGTCAGCTATAAAGGAACACTGACTATCATATCGACCTTACGGAAACCCAAAAATCTGGCTGAGCTTGACTTAGATTGATGTACAACTCTTGTCCTATGCTATGGGCGGCATCGACTATGCTAATTATACCGGCTTCACGACATACATATACTAATTCTTTCCATGGGAGAAGGCACCCCGGGTTTGAGGATATTGAATCTATAATGGCAACAAGCTTGGAGTCTGCAGAGCGATGAATAGTTTGAATGTGCTCTTTGAAAGAGGATATGATATTGGCATGGGTAGTTGGGAACGTCAAAGGGATCGTGTAAATCTGTGGGTGGGGTAAGCAGTCGCGAATATAGTCAAGCGTGAGTGATACAGCGCCATATGTCGTCGCAACTGTGTGTGTAATATGAATGATGTATGTATTAAAAATGTATGTATTCGTTGATATATATATATATATATACTCACACTGTATGATTATATCACCCTGAGTCCATTCAATATTTCGCAAAACAGTGTTGATACCTAGCGTGGCGTTGGGTACCATGACGATTTCACTTAATTCTGCATGAACTAATCGCGCTAATTGCTCTCGGACATCTTGGAGATGATTGGCATATTTTCGACGAATGAACAAGTCGGGTCTTGCTTCCACTTCTTCTTCCAGTTTTTGACAAGCTGCCGCTACCGGTCGTGGTAGGGACCCATATGAACCTATATAAGGTTGAAAGACGATTCAGCGTCAAACGAAAGACCAGCAAATACCATTGTTCAGGTTGACATAATCCTCAAAAAAATTGAGACCGAAGTGCTCGTCCGAGGGGAGGTGGATCGGAAATGGTTAGATTGGAAAAATTGGAAAGCATAGGAGAACTATTAAAGGCTTTCCGTTCATCTACAATATAGTAGTCTTCATTGTCCAAGCTGCCTTTGCCTACCCAGCGCCATAGTTTTTCTTGGACAAACTCGTCAAAAGACCAAAACTCTGGCAGCAGAGAGTTTGCATCATTCGCCCATATATAGGTGTGCGCCGACATGGCAGGTAATAAAGCTTGCGTTTGCGAGGCAGAATCTTGGAAATTGATGGTAGCGACACCATCAAGGGAGTCCATGAACGGTGTACATGCTGTAAGAGGGTGAACTGCTACAAGTGCACGGTTGTATTCCTGAGAAAAAGAAGCTGTTTCAAAAGATCGAGGGAAAAAGATAAGCAAGGTCACAAATTCATTCACCTCCCCTTCAAATAAATCGATCAGGGCTAAATCCTCATCAGAGAGGCCAGTGACCAATGTTCCCCGCACAGATCGCTGCTCCATGCTCAACTCGCTTTTGAACCAAGCTTGGGAAGCTGAGGACGATATGATCGCAGGATAATCACAGTCCTAAGCTTTCTAAATCCCTGAATTTTCCCAGTCAACAGAACGTTTGCTTACTCGGACTCTATGTCTTGTATACTCTAACAGAATTGCAGGGGCGACTTGCAGATGGTTTCCATCATGATCAAGAACGCGCTTGAGGACCTGGGGGTGAAGGAGCGTTCCATAGAAAAAAGCGGAAGCCATGTTGATAAGGCCAGCTTGTGAATTCTAGATACCTTAAATACAGCGAAGATGACGTGACTGGGACATGATACGGATAGATATGTTCGTGGGAGGTACAGGAGATGACATAAGCACTCTTTGCACTCCGACGTATTCCATTTTTTTTGACGTTGTGGTAGACCTTTCAAAAAAACATAGCAAAACTATTATTCCAACATGGGTGAGCATTTATGCCTGATTAAATAGCCTGAACTGTTATTTATTATGCTCTTCGATGCTCCCAGCTCCGAAAAAAGGCCAGAAGATGTCTCTCGGTGCTTTCCTAGATGATGCAAGCAAGTCCTGCGCTCCTCCTAGTTATGCTCGGCGTTCTTATTCGTTAATAATTCCTGAATTATAGCCCTTGGCTCATGGGCCGACGAAATGGACTCATTGCCGACAGCTCGTAAGCTGAAATTTTGTTCATTGAGCCTGTCATGAGATTTCCGACACACCCGATTAGCTGCATTTCGGACCGACGAAGAACGTGCCAGAGACACAGGGCATAGCGACTTTTCTTCTAGACGTAAGTTTCCTCAGAGATTACTTTTCAATCTAACTATTTCCCCGACGATGTTAGCCGATCGAGCACCATTGCCTCCAAGAGAAGAGGCCCCCCTTCCCACGGCCCCGCCATATACAGTGTTTGTAGGCAATTTAGCGTTCGACATGTCTGAGACGGAGTTAGGCCAGTTCTTCAATCCTCATAAGGTTCCAGCTAATATTCTATCTTCCTCTCATTTGTTATTGATTTCCACGTAGACTGTATCTGTGAAAATTATATCGGACAGAGACGGAAAACCCAAGGGATTTGGTTATGTTGAGTTCGATGAACTAGAGGGTCTAAAGTACGCCCTCACCAAATCCGGCTCGGTATGAAATATTTTCTCGAAGTTTCAACGGTAATCGATAGTTAATTACATTTCGTTTGAAGACTTTGTCTCATCGGACGGTTCGTGTAAATGTCGCTGAACCACGTAAGATCACCACCGCACCCTGGTTTGTTGTTGCACCTTGCTTATTAGCTTTCAGCGAAAGAGCGTGACCGAGGGGGGTTCGGAGGAAGGGATGCCCCAGAAGACGAAAAGTTTGCTGGGGACTGGCGACGCGGGGGTCCTATCTTACCTCCTGATTCTGGCCCTCGCAGAGGATCTGGTTTTCGCTCTCGAGATAAGTCTGATTTTGGGGATGTTGAAGGTTCCAAACGTGGTTCAAAATTCCAATCTGTTCAGGAGTATGAGCGTGCAGAGCTGAACGAAGACTGGAGAGGGTCAGCGAGAGGCCCATTGCCTCCGTTAGAGCGTGATAGAGAAAGGAAACCTGGATGGAATGTTGAAAGCACTGGTACTGCGGATAATGAAGATGTTTGGACAAAAGGTTCCAAATTTCGTCCCGGTGCACCTAGTGATACTGGCTCGATTGGAAGAAAATTTACGGCAGGCTCTGTATCCCCAGCCGATGAGACCGACTGGCGAATCCGGTCGCGGTCTACTGGCAGATCTCGTGAGTAAAGCCTGCTATCACTTTTAACCTGTTGAAGCGATATATTCCTGTCCATAGCAACAAGCTCAACTCCTCCTACTCCTGTACGCAAAAAATTAGAATTACTTCCCCGATCGGGAGATTCTATCGCAGCTCCTCTCGTCTCTCCGTCAGCTACCGCTGTTCCTAAGCTTAGTCCTTTTGGGGCTGCAAAGTGCGTACTTCATCTTATATACGTTATCGATCCTATGTTTAATGCTTGCGCCGCCCCAATTAACGCGGCATTCAGACCCGTTGATGTCTCCGGTAAAGAAAAAGAAGTGGAAGAACGCTTGACTCGCGAGCGTGAGGAAACCGCTGCTTTTGGGCGACATCCAATGTCTCGAGAAACGTCTCGTCAGGCAAGTGTACGGGGGGAGTCCCATCCATTGTCTCGAGAAACATCCCGCCAAGCCACAAACCGAGGAACTCAATCACAATCAGGTCAAAGTCGTAAAATATCATCATCTATGGGCTCGTCGCCTACCAGTACAACTCCAACCGTTAGACCTGCCTTCAGTTTTGCCAGTGCCGCGAAACGAGCTGCAGAAAGTACCGACCAGTCCGTGAAGGAGCAACTAGCATTATCCGCTGAGGAAGTCAAGGGAGATAGTGAAAATGCTGAAGTTACGGCTGTGCAGCAGCTAGCTGAAAAAAACACTGAAATAGCAATCTAGGGTGTATTCCTATAATCCATAACCCGCATCTTCGTTATATCGCCAATTTTCCGCTCACGCTGCTTTGTTTTTTCATTGTGCTCATATAAATAAGCCGTATTGTCTTTCTCTTGCTCGACTTATTGTTAAAATTGACCATGTTAATTTAATATTTCTCATCTTGTAGTAATTCGAAAGCTACTTACTACTTTCACACGCACAATTCATACAGAGAGTCTCCCCAAATTCTTTGTATTCTTACTATGTTTGCTTTATGTAACTAGTTAACACCCAATTCGCTGCACCTTGTATGTATATACGATTTGGTGTATTGTGCCAATCACATAAAAAACCAATTTTGTTCATTTGTAATTTTTGTGCTGCTATATAAAATTGTAGAATTGCTCGTCGATAAGAAATCATGCTGCACCTTCAGATCCATATATGGTCAGCTGCGAGAAACCAGTTTAGCAACATTACTCTGCAAATGTTTACAAATATTCGCCAAGACTCAATTAACCATCGCTGAACTTGAGTAAGTCAAGGATCAGGCATACGTAAAGTCTTATGTGGTATGACATTCCTCAGTCTCTATACCCTTCAACTTTTAGAGCGTCTCAGGATCTATATACTTCATCCTTCCACGACCTATTCGAAAAAGAACTTAGCATATAACGGATGTATTATAATGAACGCGAACGTCAACTCTTGCCTTTATAGTTGATGGTACCAGCTTTCGCATTGCGCCGCTCTTTTTCTTCGTGTTTGTTTTCGCGCACAAGCTGTTCCTGAAGCTTTGCAAGCTCTGTCCTTCTGAGAGCCTGAAGCCTCTCATTTTCCTCTCTTTCTAGACGAGCATCATACTCTTCTTCGGTTTCTTTTCTGGTGATAGGCAGTGAACTTGTGCTTGTATCTTCGTGCTTTCTTTTTTTATCTTTGTCCGTCCGATTGGGCTTGGACTTGGGCTTCGTGCCACTGCTTTTAGGCGATCCATTATGCCTGCGACGCACCTCACGAGTTTTTTCGGAACGATCTGGAGACTTTGATTGGGAGGAATTGTATCTCTTGCGCTTGTATTTGTGTTCCTTCCGCCCACGATCGTCTTCACTTCTATCCTCCCCGGAAGATACAATATCTGCCTGTTGATCCTCGCGTTCCTGTTTTGGAGGAGGGTTCGCTTTACGGCGTTCAAGCTCACCACAATTGATTATGACAACGGGTCGCTCAGGACGATCTCTCTCGTCAGTGGGTACTTCTGTTATCCGTTTGAGGACGTCGTCATAACCGCGAATAACTCGCCCGAATACTACGTGCTTTCCATTTAAATGAGGACACGGTTGTAACGTTATGAAGAATTGGGACCCATTACTGTTAGACAGAGGTCAGAGCACAATTTGTCGCAAAATCACTGGGAGGAAAAATAGCGCACGTGTTAGGCCCGCGGTTCGCCATGACAATGAGACTGTTTTAATTAAAAAGTGATAAAAAAAGAGCCGTGGAGAGATAAAAGATCAAGCTTACCCTTCGGCATCGACTGGTCGCGAGAGATCTTCGTCCGGAAAAGGAGCACCATAAATGGACTCACCACCTAAGCCGTTGCGCTTGGTGAAATCTGTTGAACAGTAATTAGCAAGGCGCGAATATATCATTATAAATGAAACAAGCTGAACATTCCTCCTCCCTGAATCATGAAATTGGGTATAGACCGGTGAATAATGGAATTCTTGTAGTACAGGGGGGCCTGAGTTTTTGGGGACAAGCCTCTCTCCCCCGTGCAGAGTGATCGAAAACTGCTCAGGTAATTTGTCAAACAGATATCAATATTAGTCCATATATTGTAAAGCGTACTTCTCTGCAGTTTTTGGTACACTGTCGGCGTACAGCTCAGCTATGACTCTGACAAATCCTCAGACTTCAGCCACAAAGGGTCTCCCACAAATCTGAGAATAGATACCTTCCTATTGGGGTGCCATCTATGGCAAAATCCAAGAAAACTCGGGGATTCATGGTTGTTGATAAAGTATGGGCATTGGGAAAAAGGTACGAAACGAGGCTGAGGGGGAACTCGGAATCAAATGGATCTCGACCAAATTTGGCTGGGGGATTATTTTAGCTTTTCGCAATTTACTTCTCGACTTTCCACACTCATGCGCCAGTTCACAAGTGTTGTTCTCGGTGGTAAATCTCATATTCATTTTAGCTGCATTTAAGAATATTCAGTCGTGCTTATTTATTATTTATTTTATTTTTTTCTGGGCAGCCGGTGGTGTAGGCAAGAGTGCGCTTACCGTTCGCTGGGTGCGTGCTGTTTTTCTCGACCATTATGACCCCACCATTGAAGGTGTGTTTTGACTGTTGCTATTTTCTTGTTGTTTCAAACTTTGGCTGACGTCGAGTTTGACCATGTCCCTTGCAGATGCGTACAGACGACAAGTCAAGATTGACAACGAATTCACCTCGGTACGCTACAGAAAGTC
This sequence comes from Phallus indusiatus, assembly GCA_027605045.1. Classification (NCBI taxonomy): domain Eukaryota; kingdom Fungi; phylum Basidiomycota; class Agaricomycetes; order Phallales; family Phallaceae; genus Phallus; species Phallus indusiatus. The sequence goes on from JAQFWX010000075.1 coordinate 108,041, forward strand.
ACGCCACGATGCTTGACGATTCATCACTCCACAGCTGGAAGTCACCGATACGGCCGGTGCAGAGCAATTTACGGCCCTGAACGAGTTCTATATTCGCTCTTCACATGGATTTATACTGGTGTTTAGGTGTGTGTGTCTTCCAGCTGGCCGGTGACGCTTTTCCCGTTTGCGTGGACTGCCATTTTCACACACCATCCTTTCTTCCAGCCTCACACAGGAAGCCTCACTCCGCGAAGTTGAATCGCTGCGGCAGCAAATATACCGCGTAAAAGGTACTACTGTACCCATCGTCGTCGTAGGCACAAAATCGGATCTTACCGCAGAGCGAGAGGTGCACCGTACGCATATCCAGCAACTCAGTCAAACCTGGGGACTGCCCTTCTATGAGACAAGCGCCAAGCGCAATTGGCACGTCGACGAGGTATTTGAAGATCTTGTGCGTCAAATGCGAACACAGTATCCAGAGGAAACAAAAGGACGAAAAAAACGCCGAACTATCAAGAGTATGGGCTGCGTTATTTCATGACAATTGGCCAGTGCCCTAGATGACGGGGAGACCGAGTGTGTGGGCGATCATCAATTTTCTTTTGAGAAAATGGAATGCAATTCCAATTGAAGAACCATCCGCGCACCTTTGTCATCTTCGGTTTTTGGGCAGATATTCCAGTCAGAAGAGCAGCAATCACACTACCACCTCCTTCAAAGTGCTCAGTCCTGGCTCTCCCTACCACGTCACCGAAACCATATCTTAGGTCACGGGGCATGTTTTTTTAGCACTTTTCTTGGTTCTCATTTTGGCTATTCCTTTCTGCGTCTTGCTATTTTGCATCAATGTCCTTACATGGCTTCTGCTCTTCACCTCTCTCTGTCATGTCCCCCCCCAGACGTTGACTAATAGCCAAGAACGGATAATTATGCTCTTTCTTTGCCCGGTTTTTTTTTTCATTTTCCTGAAGGTTTCGACTTGTTGCATAAGCTTAGTTTACCCCCATTATTATTTCGCTGGCGTTCCTTTTTTTTTTGATGATTTGCCAGAGGTTATTCTTGTCTTTTAAAAAAGGTTAGTTTGCGTAGCAAGCTTCGCCGTGTACCAACCAACCCTGTATTACTTTACTGCTCAAAGGACTCTTTTACTGCTAGAACCTGACCGTTTTATGTTCAAGTTACAACTATCGTAGACAATGTAACATGTAAGGTTAACAAGTAGATCCAATTCATACTCGTGCCAGTTAAGCCTCAATTAGCGTGGAGTTGACCCGGTGCCGCTTGTCTTCAGGTTGTCCAACTTCGCATGCCAACTGTCTAGAAAGAGTTTCATTGATTGATACCGGCCAGTGACATTCATTAAACGAAACGCTTTATCCTAAGGTGTGTACGCCACGATTTCAAAACTTCCTAAAAGTCATTTTTTGTAGTATTATAAAAATAGGATCAGCCTACCCCCAGGCCATAACAGTAACTGTTCCTTGGGTCGTTGTAAGACAATACTGCGAGACAACAATAGTCAGACAGAGGGAAATAAAAGGTCCCATGTCACTTACGATAGTTTTTGAAGGGATCAAATCAGAGACCTTCCTGACGACGCTCATTTCTCAATTTAATATACTCTGCGCGTAAGATATCCATATTGGTGGGATTTGTGCTAACACCAGTATTATTTTGTGAGATATTACTTTGATAGTAGAGACAGTTACAATTGTAACATGCAGTTCTGGAGATCTTTATGCTGCGGACGACACGCCCATACGATTGAGATTGTCCGACCAGATGCGCATTCAGCAAAAGCTACAGATTTTTAAAAACAATATCAGATACGAATGCTAAGATATAGTGAGAAAACAAGTATACATTTTACCAGTTCACTGCATTCTTTCAAAGCCCTCGCTTTTGTGGTCTTTGACAACGATTCTTCCTCACGGCGAGAAAGCGTGTCCATGAAGATTTATGCCGTGTGGCCAGTGCGCACCACACTTACGTAACTGACTGGCACACTTCCACTGGACTAAAGCCCAGATATCAACAATACCACAGAAACCAGTTTTACATTATAAAAAATACGTTAGTCTTGGGAAGAAAGTCAAGGTTCCCAAACGGGCTGAGAGAACCTACATACTCTGGAAATTCTGTTTGTTATATAATTTTTTTTATCACTTCTCTCGCGGCGCCTCCTTGGCTCAGTTGGTAGAGCGCGTCACTAGTAATGACGAGGTCAGTCGTTCGAATCGGCTAGGAGGCATCTATTTTTTTTTCAATGGAATATACTTGCCTCTAAGCTCCCTCCTTGTTTCTCGTCCCTACGCCCCACCTAATCAAAGCATGGCTCAATCTCTTTCCTCTTTAATAGACTATCGACGATATGGTAGACAAATGGTCCTGGAAGGCTTTGGCTTAGAGGGTAAGAAAGTCTAGGCTTGACAATTTAAACATTTTTCCGAATGACGAGTGGCTTTACAGGACAATTAAAACTTCAGAATTCAGCTGTGGTGGTAGTCGGAGTTGGAGGTCTAGGTTGCCCAGCACTTCAATACTTGGCGGCGGCTGGCATAGGTTGTTACTACTCCCTATGCGTTTCGTTTTTTAATGATATTATCATTAAGGAAAACTGGGAGTTGTTGATCACGATGTTGTGGAAATGTCCAATCTACAGAGGCAAATCTTACATACAGAGTCTCGAGTGAATATGCCCAAAGCTCTATCAGCAGAGATCGCTCTGAAAGAGTGCGTTCCCTCGTTAACCACAGCTTCAGTTGTTAACATATGATCTTTAGACTGAATTCCAACATCACTGTCATTTCACATGCGACTCAATTGACTTCCAGCAATGCACGCAAGATCCTGTCCGACTACGACATTGTTCTCGATTGTACCGATAATGTGCCTACCCGTTATCTACTCTCTGATACAGCTGTACGTTTGAACAAACCACTTGTCAGTGGAGCGGCGATGAAGTTTGACGGACAATTATGCATATACAACCTTGGGTCAGACGGTCCTTGTTATCGATGTCTTTACCCTAAGCCACCTGCACTGATAACGGTCAAAACCTGCCAAGAAACAGGCATATTGGGTTCCGTAACCGGTATAATCGGTGTATTACAAGCCGTTGAATGTATCAAGCTCTTATTAGGTTTGCACGGTGATAATAATTTTTTCGACTATATCTACTAGTTGCGGCTCGGCTTACAGATTGTTTACACAATCTCGTAGATAAAAAACCAACGCTACTGATCTTTTCGGCAATATCGTTCCCACCGTTTCGATCTGCGAAGTTACGCTCCAAACGTCTAGATTGCCCAGCCTGTGGCCATGGTACTCAAAGCACCATTCAGATTGAAGAAACAGACTATGTGGCCTTTTGTGGCGGGCCAGCATTCGATTATGAACGGCTAGGCTTGGAAGAAGGTCCTCCTGGACACCGAATTCAGGGAAAGGTGCATCTCTTTCTTTTCATTATGCGTATACCGGAACAAGACATATGTCACACACGCTTTAGGAGATGAAACGGATGATGGAAAACGACAAAACCCTCGTCATCGATGTTCGACCATCTATAGAATATGGTATATGCCATATTTCACCATCAATCAGTATGTCCATCTTTCAGCAAGACAACCAGGCTGTCAGAAACTTAATCATCTTTAGACGTGCCGTTTCATGAGTTTGTGTCTAATCCAGCTGAACATCTACCTGAAGATGAACAGCGGAAGATTTTGTTGGTTTGTAGATTAGGCAACGACTCTCAAATAGCTGCGGATGCGTTACGAAGTGTAGCACCTTCGCGGTTCATTCAAGACCTTGTAGGTGGTCTTCGAAGTTGGAGTCAGGACGTTGATTCAAGTTTCCCTATATATTAAATATGTATATATATGTATTAACTCGACATTTATCCGCTGGATGTACACCCACACAGCGTATGCGTGGCATTTCAAAATCTAGATTCAAAGCCCATTTCTGCAATCCGTTTAATCTCATCCTCACTGAGACCCAGGCCAAAAGGAGGTTCAGCCAGGAGAAGGGCATATTCACCGACCAATGAGTTACGGAAGGGAAGGATATCGTCGGTCTTGACAGACATTGATACAATCAAAGCTCCATGAAAGAAAAGGGCGATCACGTACACAAATGGATATTGGGTGGTTCCGCGCCAGGAACCAGCGGATATGATGATCGTCCAGCGACTTGGCAGTTTTACACCTTTTACATGGGCCAAGTAAAAGAAAAGTGAGAATTTTAGCGACCACTTTCGAATGCAAATTGGTAGAGACGCACAAGATATTGGAGGTAAGACAAATTTCAACTGGTATACGTTCTTTCACGACGACATCCTGAGCTTTTGCGGAGAGAAAGGTTGCGTGGCCTAAACGAGAGGGGCCAAACGACAGAAGCTTGAGTGTGTCTTCTTCTGTGTTCTCAGGAGTCTGAATGGACATGAATGAAAAAGTGGCAATAGCGAGAGAGTGGAGTCACCTCTGCAATATGAACTGTGATCTTTAGACCGGCTTCCTTAGCTCGCAAGAATTGAGGTAGAAAGTCATTCATGTCACCTAAGTGAGGTAAGTAAAAACGGTAGACGAGACATTTTTAAGTGTGTGGGGAATAGCGTACCGGACAGAGGGTCACCGCAAAGATCGATGCCGACAACACGACGACCACTGGATTTCAGGAAAATAGATAGATCGACGCATTCCATGACATCTTCTAGTGACATTCTTCGATCAACGCTAACTATTAAAGCGGCTGTTTGCGGCGGATATTTCTCGACTTGATCAAGGACGGCCTCCAAATACTGTTCGCGAGACATGTGCTCGGTGGTGCGTGGGGTGGAGCGTAGCTCGAGATAGATGCATTGCGGGGGTCCACCACCAGCCTGAGGATCCAAGAAATGAGACAGAACATGTTGTGTGACGAACGACAAAGCCTGGGGGGTGGAAGTCAAGGCGTATATGGCTGGGAAGAGCCCAAAAAAGTCACTTATTTCATGGAGCTCAAGACCGTCTGAAAGTACGTCCAAGCCCGCGATGACATGCTCCGGGAGACGAGAGTCCTCAGCGTTTTGGGTGCGCTGCTTTGCCAGGGCCTGCAAACAAGGGAGAGGAATAGATCCATTTAGGTGAGCATGGAGCTCGGCCTTGGGCAATGCCTGCAGAAACTGCAGCTGCTTTCCCGTCAATGAATTCAACGCTCGAACACACGGATCGTCTCCTCTTTTGAGTGCCATCGATGTTGCAAACAAAAAAGAGAGTTTTGTCGATTCCGAGATGAGTCAGAGTTGTCTGACTGATAATTGAATCGGCCCCTGCTCCGGCGAAAAAAAACAGGGTCCAGAATCTTTGAGATAGAGCGAAAGTATCAAATGATTCGTCTCATGTCTACACCCAAACAAGTTTTGCCAAAGTCAAGTAGCAGCTCAATAGCAAATCCAATGCGACGGTCCTATAATGTAGGTACTCTGAGCGCCTGCAATTGTGACGGCGTCCTCTCCTGGCATGTAATATGGCTGCCAATGCTCGAGTGGACCCCATATTGGTGGCTTGTCTCATCGATTCATCTGCCGCATTACTTTATGAGTGGAATCAGATATTGCAGGCGTACATATCACCGCTGCTGCAACGAATTGCCGCCATCCATACTAATTCTAGAAACAACCGCGTTTCGCAGGAGACAGTGCGTTCTGGGCTTAACAGTCTGTTGACAACTGACTAACATTGTATGCAATATGCACATTCACGACTATCAAGATCAGGATAGGTATTGTCTCGTATTCCGACCGTAAGGTGCATCCCGACCCTATACTGGCCAGGCGTTTTTTCGCTCCAGTCAGTCTGATAACGAGAGAGCTGAAGGACGATCCTACGAGCCTCGGTTTAGGGTATACGACCCCTGCAAACAATGCTGGGATGGCTGTATTAGAAGGCTACGTCGCTGTTCTGGAGGTAGCGTACTCTCAACACCCTAGACTCCGTTGCTGAGACGTTATTTCTTTAAGATGTTTGATGCCGTTGCCGAAACAAGGCCGCTTCCCCCACAGATTATGGAAAACGCGGAACTTCCGCCATATGAACCCTCACTCTATTTACTACATATTGCGGCGGTTCAGCCTGACAGCGCAAGCAAGCCAATTTGGAACCAAAATCATCTTTTGGACGACGTTTCGTGGTCCTCATTGCCCACCGAAATTCTGAAGGCTAGTATCATTTTTTTCCACTAAACTTTTGTCATCAAAATCAACAAACCTGCAGAGGAAAATTCGCCATAATATGATCCTTACAAAGCCAATACCTCAACTTCAAGAGTTTTACAAAAACGTATGAAACCCTTCTCTTTTAATTTGACCTTAACCGCTCAACTTCTCGAATAGATCTACCGCAATCCTGAAAATCATGGAATTTCTATCTTAAAATCTTCCCACAAACTCTTATTCTTTAATCTTCCATCTGATATAAAAACCAGTAAGATGCTGTTCACATAACACATTCGTCGTTGCTCTCACCAGACACTAGTTCCCCAGAAGCGGCCCGCCTCAGATAACAATATTGAACCCAAGTCTGAGCAGGCATCTTCCCCTGAGGTTGTACCGGTTTCCGCCCCTCTTTCAAACACTGCAGCTTCCCAGTCAGCTACACCTCATCAAGCTCATTCAGTTCCTGATGCTCAGGTTCAGTCGAACAATCCCGAGTCCTCTCAGCAGGTTCACCAACGTCCCCCTATTGATATGAATCGGTTTAGGGCTTTTTTCCTCAATCTTGAGAACGATATTCAAAATACAAAGACAATGTTAGAACAAGCCAAATTGTCCGGTAAACCGCAATCCGAACTGGATGCTATTGAAAACGATCTCAAGGTCAAAACGCAACAAAAGTTGGGGCTTATCCAGTATTCCTATCATATGGCCCAAAGACAAGCAGCCAATAGAGCCGCTCAGCAGTCTGCCAATGCGAGCACTCAGACGCCCAAACTTTCGACACACCCGCATCCAAATGCGAGCACTCTGAGTACGGGCCAATCTGCTCCAAACACAGCATCTTCGAATTCATTTTCAAATATGCTCGCTTCGACACGACCGGGTATGAATTCTCAGATGGAAAAGTTGATTGCAGAAAGAATGCGACCTCCTGTTGTTGCTGCTGCACCGACAGGTGCACAGTTACAACCTTCCCAACCTCCTCAACCGCCTCCCCAGGCACAACCCTTGGAAATACAGTCGCAATTGCAATCGCAAACCCACCAAACCCAAATGCAATCGCAGCCGCAGCCATCGCAACCACAATCGCAACCGCAAGCACCATTGCAACCACAACAACTACAATCGCAACCGCAATCGCGAACACAGACACAGACACAGTTGCCAACACATCCCCAAATTCAATCACAGCCTCAAACGCACCCTTTATCGTCCCATCAACTTCAACCGCATCCCCAACCTCAAGCAGGAGGAACAGCAGGAGGAGTAACTCCCCTTCCTGGTCAAGTCGCTTCTTCACTTCCCCCGCATCCTGATGTTCTCGCAGATAAGCCCATCCTTGCGAATTTTCCTAAACGATGGCAAGGTTTGTTTGCACTCGGTTCGCGAGAGGCCATTGTTCGCGTTGCATTGTATAGCCAGGTCACCACTCTGTCAGTTTTATTTTATCAACAAGCTTTGATTTTTTCCCCTACCTTCTTACACTCTTTCAAAGGCATTCGGAAAGCTGGCCCCAGACGCTTCGTTTCGTTCAAGGACTTGCACCCAGCAATTCAAATCAAATACAAGTGTGGCACAAGGAGAAAAATGCCGCGGTGTCGTTGGTTAGCCATACTCCATACCCCGGCAATGACGAGGCCACCATACAGAATTACCGACGTTTCAAGCTGATGCGAGATTGGTGTCAAAACAAAAACGCGGTATGTCACTCTTCTTTTCTTCTTTTCTTTCGTTCTATAATTCTGCGACAATTCTAATTTCATAAAACCATTAGCTATTGTACTGCCAATTCGATATGCCTGAGGCACCCCAAGGGTCGGGAGCTCTTCTGCTTCCGTTGCAAGGATCCAACCCAGCCCTATCTGGTGAAACTTTTATTTGTATGATCTTTAACAAGACGCCCCTCCCAGTTGAAATCCTTAGACCGCCACCGTCCATACCCCCTAATCAAGGGGTTAACCAGAACGATCCCACCATTAATGCGCAAGCAAATCAGTCTGCAACGATGCATAATATGGCAAATATCGCTCCAGAAGCGTATCTCTCACAGCAGAAAATTCAACCAATGGCCCAACCAGCTAATATGCAGCGAAATATGATGCAAAATCTCGCAGGAATTTCTATGGCGCCTTTTGGAGGTGGTAATGGTCCAACTTTCAATCAGTTGATGCCACCCGGGCCGCAGCAGTCTTCGAATTCATCTGACCAGAATGCTGCTGGTAACAGCGGATTGAATTTAGCGCCTCAAGCTCAGATACCATTGGTGCATCGTCAAGGGACTTCCGGAACATCTAATAACATCAATTGGCGCAACTCTCACAATTTGGAATGAATCGTAATCCAGATACTAGTGGCTAAACTGTTGAATATAATTTATGCTGACGTAGCGTATATGTAATATGAACCACACAAATTTTCTTTTAGTAGGTTTACATACAATTACAATATAATAAAGAGAATTGCTCTAGTATGCGCCTCCATCCCTCCCACTGCCTATTCCCGCATGAGAGGTAAAAGGTCCAGTTCCTTGTATTTTTGAATGATCAGCCGGATTTGCTTGAGCCTCGTATATAATGACAGTGGGGCTCTCTTTACGCTCAAAGAACGATCCTCGAAATCCCAGGTAATACAATCTGACTGATTCGGCACCCTGGGAAGAAGGAAAGAACAAAGTTACAGAAGAGACATTGGAAAATTTGACAGGCCTTTATAGATCAGATTCGTCAGAATTGAAGAATGGATTAGGAAGGAACGATGGCAAACTACTACTTGACCGCATAATTCCCTACGTCACGACTTTGTACAATAACACACTCCTGAACAGGCTTAATGTTGACAACGTCGTCAAAATCGAGATGGTCACGATTGATAAACTAGATATTGAGATTTTGCTCGTCAACATCCTTTGCGACAAATAGAAGTGAACATCTTTGACTGAGACCTACGATTGAAGCCTTGCTGGGTGTTTGATCTCCTGGACCGGCTTTGAGGAGAATAGAGCGTAACTTTACAGTTCCCGTAAAAGGGACACGAATGATCCTATAGCACGATAAATAACCATAATTCAATTAGAAACAAACTCAGGTCGCACTAAACTTACAGCTGATCATCTGCATCCGATTCCACATACTCCGCACATAAAATACCAAATAAATTAGTTCGTATAGCAAGACCGTTGAGAGGGGTGAAATCAAAGTACCACCGTCTCGTCCATTCGTTGATCCCAAGGTTTAAGAATTTTAGAAGATTCTTCTGTGGCATTCAAGATGCGTACATTGGGGTGATCGATGTATTGGTACAGATTATCCGATGAACCTGGCCCTGAGTCGTGGTCGTGGTCGTGGTCGTGGTCGTGGTCGTGGTCGTGGTCATGATCATGACCGCAATTATGATCGTGGTTGTGTGACATGTCGAGCAGGCACAACAGAGTCTGATTAAATCACGTTGGTACCAGGCGGGGTTCAAGGTGACTTACATATATACTCACTGCAGCCACATCGTCACACCCGCTGCGATGTCATCGGAAGAAAATTCAAAGGAGGCCTCCGAAAGCAAAGATAACAACCAAGTGAAACCCAAAGATGCACCAGCAGTAGGAGAAGAAACCTTTGCTGCAGGTGTCAAAGTTTGGAACCCTTTAAATGCACCAGCCGCCCCGATTCCAGGTAAACCACATCGACCCAATCTTGCGATTCGAAATTTCACATTCCTGCAGACCTTCCTGATTCATATTTCGAACCAACTCTTAATGAATTGAAGGCAACTTACGAGGCTCAAGTTCGTGCTCGGGAGGCTCTGACCAACGCTCCTTTCAAGACGAGAGAAGCGAGAGAGAAAGAACTAAAGGTAAAACAAGAAAAGTACCCGACGGTGAGCGCTCCCTGTTGACTGAGGTCGTCAACATGTTGTTAGGCAAAGTGATACTAACTAGCTTTGCAGACTCGAATACGTGTCAAGTTTCCGGACAGAACTCAACTCGAGCGTGCCTTTCCTTCTACCGACAAGATACGCTCGGTCTACGCATTTGTGCGAGGCTGTTTGAGAGATGATGTCAAACCTATCAAGTTTGTATTATGCACGTCTTTTCTATCTTTCGCCTCACGCAATATTTCAATCTGACATGGTATAGACCAAACCCCACCACGCAGGGAGCTTAAAGTGTCCGACCTCAAAGTTCGGGATTTGACACTTTACGAGTTACAGCTGGCACCCTCATCCGTTTTAATGTTGTCATTCTTCGACGAATCCTTAAACGGTATATTTTATTTGTTTCATCCAACTGATTAATAATATCTGTTGGCAGACCCTAGTTTACGAGCCCCGCTCATGGAGTCTATCTTGGCCCAAGCACAAGATCTTCCTCTGCCTCCTAGTACGGCCGATGGTCATACCACTAAGTCAGATGAATCAGAGAAAGATATACCAGTGGCTCCCAAGTCGAGCTCCGGCAATAGCAAACCCCTGCCAAAATGGTTCAAGATGGGAAGTAAGTGTACTTTTAACCTTTTCGGGATGGTCCTTGAACGTGATCTACGTTACGCAGAAAAGTGATCTCGTATCAATGAGCAACGTTCCAAGTTGCTTGCCATATTGTTTTGCATATCCATCCATCCATCCATCTCTTTCTCTCTCTCTCTCTCTCTCTCTCTCTCTCTCTCTCTCTCTCTCTCTTTACTTCCTCATATCACGCATGTAACTCCCTTCCAACACTCATATACGCTGGGCAGAGTATGGCTTACAATGATCAAGGTGAGAGTCCAGGTTTGAACGGACGATTTTGTCGTTCGACTGTTTGGAATCCTCGTTTTTATGAACTCATGAACGCAATAACAAACCAATACTGATAGTGAGGGATCGTTAAACGGCCTTCAAATAATCATTGCGTTCAAACCGAGCAAGTAGGCTTTAGGTTATTGTACCGGGAGGAGGAACACTTGCCTGTATATTTTGAGCACTACATCATATCTGACATTCAGCATTTCCGTGCAGTTGTATCGTATTTATTATGCACTGAATAAAGTTTCGTCCTTGATTTGATACGCCATGCAGAGGAGTCGAAATTTGTGTCCGTTATTGCAAGGACCACCACGCGTGCCTGCGTTGTCTCCCGTCCATCATTCCGTCTCTCAGGACAAGAACACTGACATGAACTGAGTGAGAGTATAATACATTGGCAGAATACTCAAGGAATACTTGCCTCGGAAACCGCCGTACGATCAGTGTTCTATATTTATGGTGCACGGATTGGCTCAGCTGATTCCCGATGGTCCGGCTCAGGGTGAGTTGTCCGTCGGCATATTATCCCTGACGGATTTTTTTGAGATACTGACATTGTATCTTGGTAATTGCCTTTACAATTCCAGTAGTTCGAACAATGCCTGTATCATCATTTATGTACATATAAAAATCAAGCTTTTATTTAAAAAACGACTAACACTGCTTTGAATTGCATCATGGGACCTGAAATACCGAGAATACACGTTGAAGGTCATTGTGAAGTAGTCCGAATTTAGCAAACGATGTATGTGTAGTTAAAATAATCGAGCTTGAATTATAGGAAGTTCGACGTGTGAGAGCATAAGCTAAAATGAATGAAATCTTAATATGCAGAGTCTTGTCGTTCGAGCTCGGATAGTCGAGAATGCTGAAGTTTGTTGATTTAATAATTATTTGTCGTTCGCAGTGAACGACATTAAGCGAATAAATATAAAGTTTGATTAGAGACTTGAGACAAGGCAGAGTTTGGGAACAGCAAGAAATGATATCTAAATATTACCGTGATAAGAAATATGGACTTAGAAATTTGTGACGTGTGAGAGAAACAAAAAGCGAGAAAGAAAATAAAAGTGCAGCAGGTTTAAGAAGAGTTACAAAAGAAAAGTTGAAACACTTGACCAATAAGGCTGCCTCGGGTCACTAGAACTGACACCACTAAGTTCTGTGCAATATGAATTTGAGTGAATAGCCGTTTCAAGTTGTTCACCAGACATTCACTATCCTCTTGCATCCTCATTTTCATTCTAGCCTTGATATCTCTTTGTAATTCTGCATTCTACCTCTCCTCATTTTTTCTGCTTTTTGTCTCCAATTCTAAATGCTCCATTTATCAACAGTAAGTGTAATGTAAGTACAAGCTACAGTCAGTAACTTGATGTTATAATCAGATAAAGTATTATACCTAATATTTAGTCAAAATACTTGTCCAAGAGTGCAGCTACTCCTGTACCAATTTTTCGGATATTCTCTTTAGTCCCATTCAATTTTGTTAATGCTTTTCTTTACAGATTGAAGTTCATTTACTATGTGTACTTTATTTTTCAATTTGATGAGCAGCGAGATATGGTGCAGACTGTAAAAGAAAAGTACTAAAATAAATGATAATTAGTTTAGCCTCAAGCCACTGAAATTGACAGAAACTAGGTTGAGCATAGGATGAGACTGGATGAGACTGGGTCCCACTAGACACATACCCTCACCTCCACTGTTTCCTCACTGTTGTTTACTCCATTTCACTTAGTTTTACTCTTTGTTTCACAGTATGTTTTCAATATAAAAGCACCATTTTCTACAGGCTTCACTATGTACAAAAGAGAAGTCTTCAGAAGTATCTTCATCTCTCCCTCTCGCATTTGTAGCTAGATCATGATGTTCTGCTTCAAAATAGGTGTCTTAAGAACAACATTCTATTCTTTTCATAAGTAGAACACATTTCTACTCTATTTTTCAACAAATATTATTTTTTCCTCCACACTTGATGGCTCGTTCCCTTCCTTCTGGATATCAGTAAGCAATGGTAACAGCCGATGACATAGTGACGTGTCGCGATGCTTTCGCGAAATTTTCTGCAGTTCACCACAAGTCCACCACCAACCGATGCACCTCAGCTGCAGCCAACACCCCCCCGCCGAAGGCGGCGCATGAAGCACAATGCTAAGAGAATAATTAGCAAAATATTAGTATAGCTTTAGTAAAGACCAAGTAAAATATTATAAATTCCAGTAGCTAGTTTTCTCCTAATTTCATATTATATTTAGTATAAAAACTGTATATTTTCGAACTATCTAATAACAAGTTCTATCTATTTTACACTGCGCGTTGCAACAGGAAATAAGATCTGTATAGTAGGAATATGTAATTAAGCTCTGTGTGAATAAAAAAAATTTATATCTCAATTTTTTTACAGGAAAGTCACCAGCCAGACTGGAACTACGTCTTCCCAAACAGCAGTACGTGTAAGTAAGCTACATCCAACTGGACCATTCGACTGACACAAAGGCTATCCTTCCAGACCATATCACCGTTTCGACAAAAATTTGACATTTTCAGATATTCCTTGAAATATCTGCCGAAACTATCCTCACGGCGCGTCTGCCGATTTTCGCGTATGCATAGCCGGGCTACGCGAGTCATCGGGAATCAGCTGAGCCAATCCGTACACCATATATATTCAACACAAGGCTGCCACATACTTATATCGTGCAGAATGGCATCGGACACGCTTCCGAACAAAGGTAAATAAGAACTTTCCTTCAACTCACTTCGTATCAATTTGATTATCATTCAATCTGACGCTTCTCTTCTTTCAGGACTTTCCAAACTTACAACCAACTATCCAGACATTGGCCATTTAGCAAAATGGACTGTTTCCTCACACAAGTTTGGCTTTGGAATCGAATGCTTGAGGGATGATGATCCAGACACATTCTGGCAGTCAGTTTCGTTATGTCTTCTTCGCCTAAAGTGTTGTCTCAAGTCGAAGGACGTTTGTTTTCAAATCAATACAGTTCGGATGGCCCACAGCCTCATTTTATAACTGTCCAGTTTAGCAAGAAAGTCGCCATACAGGTAAAGTATGTTTCCTCTCCTAGCAGTTCAGATTGCGATATTTTCTTTCCTAGAAAATTGCGTTGCATCTCAGCTATCCATGCGATGACTCGTATACTCCAGCGACGCTATGTATCCGTGCTGGAACTGGGTTGAGCGATTTACAAGACGTTCGTCTCGTCACATTTCAACAGCCCGATGGCTGGTTGTTGTTCGATGTCTATATGGAGCCCTCAGAAGATGGAGGAGTGTAAATCAATAGGCTCAACTTACTAGAAGGAAAATATTGACATAAGCTTGTCTTATTGCTAGGAAACCTCTTCATGCATACGTGCTTCAGGTCGTCGTTGTAGCGAATCATATGAATGGAAAGGATACACACATACGCGGTATGAAAGTTTTTGGGCCATTGGAGTAAGTACAGTTATACCTTGAATGGCGATTGCTGACCTCTTTCTCAGGACACCATCCGTCGACGGCGACGATCCGTTTCCCTTCAAATCACGAGCATTCAAAATGTACGAATGTATAAGGTAATGAAATTCAAGCCATGAAATGAAATCGGGTGCATTTATTTATATACTATATATGTATGCCATCGTGGTATAATCATCAATCAATCATAATCATACCAAGTAGAATGCTCAGATAAGAAACATGAATATCTAATTTTTTTCCCTTTCTACAAAGTATATAAAAACCCAGGATAGTCTTCGATGGGTTTACCACCTTTTTTGACTTGGTTGTTACGATAGATGAACCAGATCGAATTCAATACAACTAGAAGTATAAGAAGGCCTTGGAATGCAATTGTAATGGTGATACCCAAGCGATATCTAGGAGAATCTTGTTGGCGATATGCTGAAGAAGCAAATTCAATGAAGCACAATGCTAATGGGATGGGATCTACGAACCAAGGGATGCCACAATACCACCTTATGACGACGGTGTTCAATCAATCAATCAATCTAAGAAAAATGGAAGATTCTCACCGACTCCTCCGAATGCGACTTGCATTGCGCTAGCGAAGGCTCGTTTACTTTGTCTCCGGATATTATTCGATTGCTACCAGCCACCATTCATATCAGTAATTCCCATTTAAGTGAACGATGAGCCGGCCTTACATATGCAAGCAGTGAAGGGATGTTGCCCTGAGCACCAGCCAGACCAATAAAGCAGCCAGCAAAACGGACCTGGAGTTAGAGAAATTAAAATTAAAGCAATTTAAAGCATAGTTCAAGTCCTACAGCATTCTTTGGATGGAAAGCTGTCATTGAAAGTCCTGTTATGGCCATGCAAGCTTGCAAGATGATCTGTATAAATAAATAAACTATCTTGAAAACAATCGGAGCACGACTATACACACAAAAGGACCACGCATGCCAGTTCGATCAGATAGCCTACTCATGATCAGAGCAATCAAGCATGCGCATAAACCAGTTGGCGCAATCTACGAAAAGAAAATGAGAATGCAGCATCAAGGGGTTAACCGATACGCATATACCAGAAGCTGAGCGTTCTTGATTGAGAAACCCATACCAACCAAAATAATGGGTGTGAAATAACCATACGCATATGTAGCACTGATGGATAAGATAAGCACAAACCATGGGTGGAAACTGCAGTGAGGACGTACAGAGTTGTACACAGATATCCCAAAGAAAAACCTGCCGAAGTGATGAGACTAATATCAATGGGAAAAAAGGGGGGGAGAAATGAGAAATACTGTATAATTTTAAATCGCAGGCATAACGCAAGCATTTTTCGACGGTCAGAGCATCGTGTTCAGTGTCTGCACGATCAAGCTCAACACGTTCCTTCACGAGCTGGGTCTCTTCGTACGTCAAAAAGTTGTTCTTATCGGGAAAATCTACGATAGCTGTTTACTAATTAGGACCTATATAAACACATGACTAAGAAAGAACCATTGCACGCACCGAAGAAGCCCAGTATACTCAAAGAACATGTGATGATGCCTTCGATGATCTATGATCTATGAGTGATTATATACTTCGTTCTTAAAGGGGACTCGGCGCACGAGGATCCATCGCCAGCCACTGAGATGATCGGCTTTTATTTGACTTAAGCCATAAGCCAGACTGCTGGAGAATGCACCGACAACGACGGAACTGAAAATGAAAGGAATGTTCAGACAAAGAGAGAATCAGAAAGAAAGGAGCATTCTGTGAATGCGTACACGAGATAAAAAGCAGCTAAACGGGTTTGAACTTCAATCCGGGTATACCAGCAGGATATTAACCACACGCAAGCGGGGAAGAATCCTGCCTGTAAAAATGCGGTTAAGAAACAACACGTTGACTAAAGCGAGAGACCTATTTACCTCAAGAATTCCCAATAAACCACGCAAGGCAGCCATTTGGTTCCATGTCTTGACAAAGCCCATCGAGATCATGATTGCGCCCCAAAGTCTAGAGAGAAAATTTGAGGGGTGCATATATACAGCACAAAACGGTTATGAAAAAGCTGACAAGCCTATAGTTCCAAGAAATTTGGAAGCGCCGACCCGACGGAAGACGATATTCGAAGGTATTTCTAGAGAGTCACAAATAGGAGTAGTTAATATAGTTTTACTCTCGCAGAGTTTAAAAAGAAAATTAATTGAATACACGCCTAGAATGATATATGGTATAAAGAAGACCAAAGTGGCCAATGAATAGTGGTTTCCGACACCGAGTCGCTGGGAAACGGCGTTGAAGTAGACGGACAGACCATGGAAACATGTGTTTAACGTACAATCTCGACACTTGCACCGGATATCAAGGCATTTGATAGGTTGTTTCTGTCGATCAAACTGCGAGACACAAGGAAGGCTGAATCAGAAAAGAACAAGCTAGACAAAAAAAAAAACGGATTAACCTGAAAGCATAGATGCTCCCCAGAATTGGGAGTAAGCGTAGATCGACTTTTCGACTATGTATGCAGGCAGAGAAAGAAAGAGAGAGGTCAGGGGAATAGCTGTGCAATTAAAAGGACTGAATGAATTCATACATTGTCCGGTTCACAAAGGCAAAGTCATCGAGAGGGGTGCTGTGCTTGTTGATGTCGGAGAGACTGGCAGAGTCGGGGGACGGGGCTTTCTTGACCTCGTAGTCATTGGGGCGAGGGTCCGAGTCCGAGTCTGACTTGTGAGCCTGATACATAGACGAAGAACAAGGAGGCAATGCGAAGGAACCCAAGGCCGGACACGGATTGCATGATGAAATAGCTCTACGGTATTTAAGCTCGGGACCAAACCGAAATTGAAGGCCCGACAGGAAACACACCCAAAAATAAAAATAAAAATAAAAATGTAAAAGTATACTAACACGTACAGGACTTTGGGGTTAATAGTTGGGCCTGAAGCTGATTAGCTTGTCAGGTTTTTTGGTTTGAATTGCTCCTTTGCTGTCTTTGGCTTGGCTCTGATTCCGTTCTTGCTTCTACTTCTGATCTCAAGTTTCCGACTCCGGTTGCCGTTTATAGCGGATATCTTTGAAATATTAGGACTTTGGTTACTTTTTTTCTTCCGTCGGGGAATGTCCCAAACGGAGGAGACAGCTGGGAAATATTGAGCATCGGGTTGAGCAAGCGGATCAGGGAAGCACCAGTCTGGGGAAAGGGTGATGACCGCTGACCTGTGGTGACTGGTGACTGGTGACTAACATATGCCGGTGACGGGTGAGTGGATGCAGAGAATGACAACAGATGGCAATGTCCCATTTCAACGTCATAGATCATCGTGGACTCTGTGCATCTTCCCTTTGCGGTCGGGAAGAGTCGCCGAGACACTGAAAGCCAAACCAGATTTATCCGGCAGACCATGGTACCAGATGGTACCCTACACATCGACATCGCTATGCAGGGTGCAGAGAGGCCTGTTGATTGATGATTCCTATGTACTCCTGGTTGCTAGTACTGCTAGGGTCGGCTTTCAATCGAACTGAACTCGGAGCAATTTCCCAATTGTACACAAGTAGTAAACGGTATATACACTACATTACATTTTGACAGATGAACTGGTAGTAGTAGTAGTAATGTCCTCCCTGATCAGCACCACAGGCCCAGCGTATACCCGTCGGCCCTTGACGAAAAAATACACCAATGAAAATATAATCGTGCACATGTAGATCAGAACATTCCAGTTGAAGTTCGTCGGGTTCACTATCTTTGTCATTGGGAAGAAGGTCATCACGAACACGAGAACCAAGAACGCCAGGGCTAAATCATTGATCACCCCTCCCCATCTACCAAGGCTCCATCGTGCTGGAGGCAACGGCTCGTGTCGCAATCGTTTTAAACGAACACAAGCAATGCAAATGATGTACGAGGACAAAAGTGCCGCCGTTCCTAACGATGCAATAGCATTAAACGCGACCGTGCTGCCGATATTGATAAGGGAGAGTAGGCATGTGATAGTGAAAGACACAAAAACTGCATTAACAGGAATATCGAGACCAGGCCTGACCTAACGGAGCCATATGTTAGCAGAGATAAATAAAGAAACAAATAGATAAGCAAATAAAAAGTTTTCCTATCATCAAATCTCACCCGAGATAGAAACGAAGAAAAAGGAACACCTTGATCTCGTGCAAATGCAAACAATTGCCGCGATGCGGTAGCCATGTTACTGACGCAACCGCAAAATGTCAAAATGATGAGAATCGCACTCAAGATGGCCGTTCCAGCATTAGATTTGGTAGCCGCCTGGAAAACCAATATGTACGGCTGAACTTCAGGATTAGCCAAAATCGTATTGATATCTCCGAGGCAGAAGCAGAATGTGATGAGCATAACAAATCCCAAAAACCCATTAAGAAAAGTGGTCGCCATCATAGCTCGAGGGAGAACAAGAGACGCATCTCGAATTTCTTCGGACAAATGTGCGGCTGAGTCAGGCCCTACGAATGCGAAAATGGGCGACAATACTCCAATCAACGTGGACAGTCCAATATTCCCCCACCCTCCTCCATCGGTGAACTGAGTGAATACCACTTTCGCGGAGTTACGCGGCGCGAGGACCCAAAGCGTGATTAAAATGACGAAGAAGCCGACTATATGCAATACCAATGCAATGATTTCCACAAGAGGGAGGCGTTTGACCAAGATGGTGTTGAAAATGAGGGCCAAAAGCGAGACGGCTATTATGAGAAGAGTAGCGTGCCATTGTTCAAAGACATAATGAGTATCCATAACAATCAAGAGACTCTGGATCTGGGATGCCGTCAGAAACGCAATGCTGGTGATCCCAGTCTGCCAAGCCAAAACGGCGACCCATCCTTGAGGACTTGTATGTGAGAAAGGCTCGGGCGATAAGCAATTGAAAAGAAAATATGTATACCAGTCATATAGCTCAAAAACCTTTGAGAGCTTTTAGGGGCGAACTCGGATACCCAATGGTATTGACCACCTGTCGTGGGAGCCATTGAAGCCATCTCGGCCATAGATGCAATCAAGCATGAAAACCCGAACCATGTCATGATATACATGTATATCAAACCCGCCGTACCGCCATTAACAAGACCGAAGGAGCTCACGCTTGACTTGTCGAGTTAGATGAATGGTCATGAGAACAGTGCATAATGAAAACTGACGTTAATTGGCCTTCCCAGGTGCTCATTAAAAGACATGTGAATGCGAGAGTAGTGAGAAAGTTGAACATGCGCTATACATACATTGACAACCATAGTTTCAGTCACGGGATGAAAATAAAATAAAATACATATAATACAATCGCACCTTCATCTCCTGCTTTCTGCCCAAGCGGTCCATGTCCTTTTGGTCATTCCAAGAGTTCGAAGCAATATCGGAACTTGACAGTTCGACATCATTGGTATTGATCTCGATCGACTTTGTGGAAAGGCTCGAGTCTTTTTCCTTCAAACGGGGATTTTCATGGTTCGACATAATTTTGAATTGAATTTTGTAAAACCAGTCGGATGGGGATAGAACGAGAAGGGAATTGACAGCGAGGATAGAACCGATCCCTGCAGGGCGCCCTTGATGCCTCAGAGTCTGAGGGGGAAAAAAGAGGCGGATGGGTGATGATGTTATATAGGTTTATGTGAGAATTAGAAGGTGGGATCTGAGATGATATACGTTGTTTGGAGAAGTAACATGGTAATCTCGGGGGCTCAGTGGTTAACCCAAATTTGTTGACGGTGATCTGGGATTTCTCATTTAATTTAGCAGACACAGGCACCCGCTATTCCAAGTCCGCGCTTGTGTTTAAATAGGTACCGGGAGTGGGGTAAACTCTTGAGAGACTATTGGAGAATGTGGCACGAGTTACTAGACCGGAAACGCCTAGTCGAGGTCAGCAGCCAGTGGCAGCTGCAGTGGGAAGAAGCCTGCCAAAAGGTACCATCAAGAAAGTCTGAAAGCGCTCTGGATATACATACATACCTATACATACTCACATATATATTTATACATATATTTTGGCTTGTATCAACATCCGGCGCAGTTTCGGAGAGCCAGACACGAAGATATCAGTCGTTGTGTGTATGAACCTGAGCTTGAACATCCGAGTGCCTGGCCATCACTGAAATTCGAAAATGTCTTGTTGCGGTCTACAAATGCCCTGACGATGACGAACTTGCATCAGCAAAAATTTTCAAAAATCTCGCCAACGTTAACTTGAATACTATTCCATTGGTCGAGTCCTGATCTAATTACGTAACGACCAAGGCACAATTCGCGCGCCACACTGCCGTTGTTACAGGTTGTCGCCTGTTGTCGCTGCTGACCGCACTTTGATCCAATGAATTCCGCTCCTAGTGGTGGATATCCTGTAGCTCCTTACACCCAGTCCAATAGCTTCGATGATACGCGCGGTTATCCTCAACTCAATAACTTCAATGATGCACGCTCGTACTTGGATTCTGTTCTAGAATTTTCCCGGAGCGGCGTCGAACATGTTAACAAGTTTTTTTTCAATACCCTTCAAGAGAAGACCAATCATATAGAAGCCCTTCGTGCAGAGCTCGCTGCCTCTCAAAATGCCGCCGGCTCCCGAATATATAACATGCAGCAGACTATAGCCCAACTCAAAAGACAACTCGACGAAAAAGATACTCTCAGAGACCTTACACTCAACAAAAAGATCGCTGAATTCAACCAGCTGCAGCAACATGCTGCTCAGACAAACGCTTTTTATACACAGAAACTTCGTGCGCTTTCCACAGAGAACGAACAACTAAAGTTCAAGCTAAGTCAAGCTGAACAACTACACCAACGGGAACAACTACAACTACAACAGCTGCAGAAACAACCCGTCGCGGACCTTGATTTCAACCTGACAGAAGAACAAAAAGAAAAACTACAGAAGTACATTGGAGAAGAACTGATTAGGAAACTCACAGAAGGTATTTTATACATTCTTGTGCTTCTCTATTCTCATTTACAATCACCGATAAAGCTAAAGGTCTAATAATCAAAGGGCTGCAAGAACGAATGAAAGAGTCTCAGGAACAAGTAAAGCAACTTCAGAAACGAGTCAGAGAGCTTGAAGAACAACTGGAGGGTGCCAGGACTACAAATGATCACAGTAGCACATCAGACAATCCTGTACGACCGCAATCCGTATTACATCCCTATTCGCATGCTGACTGTTAATCGTTTATACAGGCTAATCCACCAGCACCACCAGCACTGACTTCTCAGGACCATGACCAATCAAATACCCTCGCCGACGAATTAAGTTTAATCAGCCAGCGGCACAATTTTGAAGGTGGTTCGTGATGTGGCGTATCCATCATCATCCTTACGTAGCATTGAACAAAGTGACTTTCCTGCGTTGATGGTATTGCCATTTTCAAACCTGGAATAACGTTCTCTCTTCCGAAATGAAAAAGAGGCTCGTCATTCTCACTCAAGGTGACAGGTTCCAATTTTATACCTTTGTTCACATTTTTTCAACATACAGTTGCAACAGAGCCGTCTTTTACATAAAGGTCGCTCGTTTTCTGTCTTTTTAATGCGGTCTGTTGTACCTTACTTCTGTAATGACTACAAACAACATGTATATAAAAGTTTACATGACCGTACGACTTTCATATACTCTTTAAGAACAGACCTATCACTAGCTTCGCATCCTAAATGTATACAGTGAAAAAAAAAAAATAATTATAGAAATGTTCTACGTTTTCGAGGCATCGTGTACTCAACGTCTACAGTGGGTAAATTGAATTCAACGGGTAAACTCTTCCAGATATTATCTTCTAATTCCCTCAACAGCCCAAAAATCCAATTCTCGCAAGTCGTGCAGTTTTTGACGCCGAGATCAACCAGCGATCTCAAAGCGAACGGTTTTTCGAAATTCGGTGTGCCGTCCAAAAATCTGGAACCAAGCTGGGCTTGAAGCCTGAGTAATATCTGACGGCGGTTGCAACAATGGGCATCTCCATACTCCGAGATCCCCCCTGCGCGATATTCCTCCAGCAATTTATCAAAGCAACGTTTATAGCGCAAATATATTCGACTTTTGCCGAGAAAGAGGCAGCCAAGGTCTTCGGATGACAGAAGACTTAGCTTGTTTGCACCATCTGCTGTCCACTGTTCCATCGGGATAGTAGCAAGTTCATAAAAAGCTGTTGGAAGCAATGCAGAGCAATTGGTGATTCTTGCTGCCCTGATTACCCCAATGCTACTCGCTATCCTCTCTCGCTCCGATTGGTCTTTTGCGAAATACTCTTCGCGATTAAGTGACCAGCTCTCCAGAAGTAGTTTGACTACAACTTTATAAATCTTGTCAGCTTGGTACTTGTGAGAGAGCCGCATTAGGCCGAGAGTGATGTCCAGGTCAGTCGTCTCGCGAATATCATCGATGTCTTCCCCGAATGCTGACAACCCAAGGGACTCTTTGAGATCAGTACTTTCGTAAAAGTCGTCTCTGTAAATGATATTGAGTGACATCAAGAAAATATGAGCTGACCGAGATCTCTTATACGCACAGGCCGTAATAAAATGCCCAGATCAAGGCACAAACGTCCTTCAACGGATCCTCTAACGGCACAACTGGTAAACTGTCTTGCGCTAAACACTGTTCGGATTCTCTTCCTAGGTGAAACATATCTTTCCAAACGGGACTATGCAAGGAAAGAATATGTTGGTGGACGCAAAATTGATATTCTACTCCATTGTTTTTAACTTGCAGAATAACGTCACCGGAGTAATGCCAGTAGGGAGGAGCGTCAAGGAGGATCGTCTTGCTAGCAAGAGCTATTTCTGGACGTCCCATGCCTTGGACCATCACGGGTAGGATTTTGAAGCGGTAAAGGTAGAGAGATTAAAACAACTTTGAGGAATTTGCTACTGCTAGTTATTGTATGTTCATTTATTTTATCACTTCGCTCATGAAACCTTAAAAGCGGAAGCAGTCCGCATGGTCCCTGCGCTGTTGAGTTGAGGGCTCAATGACATTACACTAAACAAACACGAACCTCGTGCATTACCCATGGTATACAAGCAACGACAGCCGAGGATGTTTCCTCAATGAACAAACAGGCTTAAAATCTGACGATGTTCAGACGCCGTTTCGGGCTGGATGGGATGCGCATGCCAGTCGTCCATCTTAAAAAAACGCATTCATTGATATCGATATCGTTCATGACGCAGCGAGCCTGCGACAAATTAGGAAGAAAGAGGGGCCGGGATTACCGAACGCTTGAATGCAGTCATACGGTATTGTGTATAACCTGTTTAGTGCACGTAATAAGCGCCGGATACGTTTCTCCAAGTTTGTCGTCTGCACACAAACATTTGCAAAAAAGTTTACATGGTAGTGCCGCTTTAATATCGCGACAGAGATACTATCAAAATAAACCTATCTCAAAGTCAAAGATACAAAGAAATAGAGATAAGAAAACTGGGAAAACGAGTCGGTCAAGACCATGAAAAGAAAAACAAAATTTACGCGAACATGTTTGAGTTTTATAGAGGAGACAAAGATTGAAAGCTGAGGGTTAAAAGGCATCCGGAAGATATACAATAGCAGCAAATGAGATTCAATGCATCGAATGGATTGAAAGAATATGCAGAGACGAGAAAAAAAAAGAAAAAGAACACAATACATTGCACACTGAATGACAATTGAAAACAACAAAAGCGAAAAAAAAACAAAGGCAGAATACCTGTCAAAAGTAAGACGGTACACGGAGATGGGAAGGACAGGTTAATGTTTAGCGGTTAAATTGCATTTGAAATAAAGAGAATATGAACGAGAGCATCGATTGATTGAAGGAGGCGCAGTGATGCCTAGGAGTGCCCAAGGAGGTATATATGGACACCGATATGACTGAAATGACTGTGCGAAATGATATTGAGATTGAGTAGCAGTAAAAGAAGGTCACAGGACTGTGGAGGTAATTTTGATGATAATCCGAGCGAAGCAGTAAGCGACAAGGAGACGAGGTGGCAAGGGCTGATGTGTATTAGCCTTGATAAGAGAGAATGGAGACAGAATTGAGACCACGTTTCTCCGGGTGGACGCAGGAGTAGGGGACCGTAAGACGGGATGATAACGTACAAAACGCATACGTGAACAAGAGTAGTCGGAGGAGAGTACAGAGTCTGGTGTAGATAGAGTACAGTAACGCTTCCCTTCTGAAGGGGAGCATATATCCCTATAAAAATATGCAGGTCTATTCGAAGACAAGGTTGGAAAATGAATGGCGAAGGAATGTGTGTTGGCGCAACAGATTATTGGCCGTTTCGCGCATCTTGAGGCAAGAGGGAGAAAAGAATGACGATGGTTGATAAAGGTGAAAATGACACGGTAGATATTTGCCGCGATTCTGAGAGAGAGAGAGAGAGAGAGAGAGAGAGGGAAAAAAACATAAGAGAGCGTGATAAGGTTCAACAAACAACAAAGAGAAATCCGGTGCGTTGGCACGATAGACTGACTTTGAGTTCAATACGAATTTAGACGAACGATGACGGTGATAATGATGGTACGACTGTTTGTTTTTACGTGACCTGCGCGCACATTTATAGCGATGATAACTCGAAAGCACTTCCCAAACCCGGGCCCGCTCCGGTATCCTGCGACGTATGACATTTCTCCTTGGTAGTCTCAGATGGAACAGGTAAACTTCCGAAGGAAATTTTTCTACCAATGCCGGCATTGAAAAGCGTCGTCTTGACACGACGTAGAGTCCTAGTCGGAGAAGGAGCTGACGGTAACACAGTCTGGCTAGAGGGATCAAGTGAAGCTATGTTAACATTCGCAACTGGCGATGACGGTTGAGTTCCTTGGGAAGGAAGCTCGGGCCCAAAGATCGTCTCAACCCGGGGACGAGTGGCGCGAGTGCCAATTCGGGGTGACGTAGCAGCCTTGACTTTGACCCTTTGTTTTGCAGCAGACGAAACAGTAGGTTTAGTAGCAGACGAGTTTGTATGAGGTGATGATACTCGTTTCTTAGGTCTCGTTTCAGTAGCAACAACAGCAGCAGCAGCAGGTGAAGAAGGTTTGATAGTTCTGCTTCTGAGGACTCTGTTAGGCTGTTGGGAAGGAGACGCTGCTTCAACTGAATGATGCGATTCCTCTGTTGCTTTCTTTTTTTTCTCAGGGGTTCCACTGCGAGAGCTTGTGTTTGACTTGGTGCGGGGCCTTTTGACCGTTGTCTGTCTGACTTTCTCTTCTTCATCCGTTTCTGAATCTTGGGGTTGTTTCTCTGGCGAAGCGGGGGTAACGGAGGATGAATTTAGCTGGCCCTTGGTTCCAGAAATACCGCCAAAGCTTGGTGCTCTTTTCAAAGTGGCAGGAGCGGGACAGGAAAATGAATCGGCACGACGAAGGCGGGAGGGAGGCCCCGTCCTGCCATCAACCGCGCTTGACACTGGATTTGATATAGTAGAAACGGAACGGCGTAGCGTTTTAGGAAACGGAGCGGTACTCAATGAGCTGGGAACTGGTCGCGGTCGGAGCACCATCGCTGGTAGCTGATTGATGTGACTAGGAGCCGTCACGCAACGGGGAGGAGGAGGGGAAGGGGTGCGGGATGATGGTCGGGCATAGGGATGATAGGTTGTGATGATACGGTCTGCCCGCTGTAGACGAGTAGAGAGCCTGGGAAAAGGAGTCAGTCCACCTTAAACCTTAGAAATCGAACGGGCGATAGAGGAAATGACCAACCTGAGTAGCGAGTTATTCGTCTTGTCCCTTGCTGGTAAAAAATCCATGCTAGACTGTCTATATAATGGTCGAGTTGAAGGAAGAGCCGGTCGCTTTGACTTTGTTGGGTGCAAGACTGGAACAACGTCGTTCCCAGTAACAAGGTTTTCATCATCTTCGTTGACTTCATCAATTGTCATATTCTCCTTGTCGCTTGTTCGTGCAACCTCGGCGAGCTTTGCACGAGTGGCACGAATAGAATGTGGCCATTCGAGGTTTTCGTGAGCTTTCAAGACACGACGGGCAATCTGATCCAGAAGATTTGAAGGCGGAACTGGACCATTGAAGGGAGTGTACAGATGTCCCGGTAGAGCATCTAGGGCCTAAAAAGCGCATTGTGATTCCAAGATTTAACGAGTAAATACAGTTGAATAATTAAAAAACGAAAGCTTAGTGACATACGCGTATGAGAAGGGCGATCTGTTCTGGATTCCACTCGTATTGAGTGTCGTCGTCAGCATTGCCTGTTGAGCTTCCCCAGCTATCTATGCTGTTCCTGGGAGAGACAATGAGCTGCGCTGCGAAAGGAGTTGAGGGAGAGCATGCGCGAGGAGTCCTTGGGGAAAAGGATCGTGAAGAAGTTGGGAGCTGTGGATGAGGCAAGACGAGGGTGAGAGCAGGCAATGGCCTGCGAGAGGACATGAGTAATGGGTGTTGAGGTTTATGGTGAGCAACTGAGGGACGTATAGAGAAGAAGAAAAGAAAAGAAGATAGACAATAAAAGGAAAAAAGAAAAGAAAAGGCGAAGTGTGATTTGGATGGTTGTAGTGAGGCAAGAAGACACGAGGCGGCGATGGAATTAAGCGCGAGCCTGAGAAAGGGCGCCAGCACTCAATCATATTATTGCACAGAAGCTTATTTTTTTTCTGAGAACAAAGAAAGACAAAGACAATAAAATTGACACACAAGTGACTATAATACTAATGAAATACAAAAACAAAACTATTGGTTCTATTGGGTATCGCAATGGGTATCGCAGAATGAGCTGAACGTGTTGGGGGTGTAGTCGAGCGATTAATTTCAATTCTCAGTGATCATTTGCATTTCCTGGCGTAGTTGGGCGACGATCATCTTGTCCGTTTTGATCTGTGCTAGAACAGTATTCATCGTCTGCTCTACCTCTCCGACCTGAATCAACAAGGCGGACACATGCGAGAGGTCCTCTTCAGTCTGGTTTTGCGTTTCTATACACTTTTGTTCAAAACTGTCATGTTCTCGCGAAAATCGTTCATTCTCTTCAATGTGTTGTTTGTAAAATTCATGCAGATTAGAGATTTCGCGGCTAAGTGGTCCCCAATGTGATGGCGATTCATTAGACCTGTAGTAATTGTGTTCAAAGGCTGAGAATGATTTAGGCGCATTTGTGTTCATTTGAGACATTGGCTTTAGTCTTATACAGTGAAAATTTCTTATTGAAATTAGTCAACAAAAGAAATGTAAAATGACCTTTTTCAGGAACTCACGTTGAGAATGTGACGGAAGTGTTGGTGGCTGAAGTTGAAGCTCATCCGGTGGCAACTTCAACCGTGACGCGCCCCACTGAGCACTGTCTTCACTATGTTCACACTTGAATAGCCAACGAATAGCCAAACTTTGGCTTAAGACTTTGAGTCGTACGCCAATGTCCCACATAGCGCGTATTCCCAACATATCTTCGACCCCGATGTTTCCCACTAAATAAATTATATGTGCAGAGACTTTCAGGGTCAATTCCGACAGTGGGAGATCTGGAGTGAAAAGTCTAACCTGAAGGCTATGCCCACGGTCATGATTCACCTTATCAATGGGATGAAATCCATTTCATATTAATAATACACCGATTCTCCCTTTTCTTGCATGTCAGTTCATTAATAAGCCATAGTTATACTACAGGTTACCCTCTGTCCAGGAATTTCATATATTTATTTCATTTGCCCAGCGAGATGACATTTTAAACTTTAATGGTTTAGATGTTCAATAGTGTCAAACACTCTATTCGTGTATTATACTATACAACTTCGTCAAAAGAAAAACACCGGCTATAGGTGCATATATGCTACAATTTCCCGAGAGTGCTCCCAGAACAAATGCCCGAGGTACAATAAGGAAGACTACAATGAACAAATGTCCGATAAATGAAAGAGACGGGTATTGATGAAAAAAAAACAGTGCAAGGTATAAAAGCTTAAGATGTTGGAGCCAGAAGTTGATCAAGGAACAGAGGCGGATAGCTGTACAGTTGCATAACTTTCACATTTCAATCTGAGTTTGGATACCGTGGTGCTTTCTTCGATGTTTTGAGCTGAAGAACCGCTAGCTGTACTTGGAGTGTCGCTGGGTAATCTCAAAGCCGGTCTCATCGCTATTTGGAATCCTTGAGTCAGGATTATAATTAATAATGATCAGAAAGGATCTTCAATCAGGAAAGCAAAAACCACCAACCGTTATTGAATGTACAAGCCACAAAAAGTTTTTCCAGGGATTCCATTCCTCGGGTAGCATGTTCAAGAGGAACTTGGGATCGGGGATCATTTAGACTATCATTGAATATTTCAAGAGCCCAAGGCCCATCATAACCAGTCCTTATGACTGCCTTAGTAAATTCAACAACGGGTAAATATGCACCTCGGGAGACTTCGAGAGGAAAAAGACGCGATGAGCGGGACCACGGTCTAAGAGGCGGAATGGTAGGATCAGTTGAAGGGACCAGAGGAGGGAGCATGCGTCTTCCATCTGCAACTTGAAAGTAAAATATTTTATCGGGAGATAATTGGCTTAGCTTCATGAGACTTATGCTGAAAGAAGACGCTGTCAAGTCTGAAGGCTGCTGAACACCAGATGGATGATAAGGATCAGCCCATTCGCGTGCCGCAGTGTTGAATGAATCCAGACAGACACCGAGATTAGGTCGATTAGCAAGTTTCACGGCCTCCCAAGCTTGTTCCCACGTATTGATAAAAGTTCCCCAAGACAATGCTTCGTAACAGATTTTTACGGGACTCCCATTCACATTCAGACTAAGAGCATAATCTGCCAGCTCGCCGAGCTCGGTGGCCACACGGGCAATGTCCGGGATCAGCTGTTGCGCGGGCAATGTGGTAGACGGTATCAAGAGCATATCACATCCCAGAAACGGCAGAATAGAAATCGTACCCCGAGCAGCACGTATACGCTGTGCAGTCTCGTTGGGATCAAGGCGGGCTTCGAACTCGCGGAAAGGCTGCAGACATAACAGCTTGATGTTGTAGACCGAACAGAGACTGTTTATAGCTATAGCAGCAGCTATGGAAGTTTGGTCACCGTCCACAGTTGATTGAGGTAGATGATTTTCGACAGCATAGTCGCGTTTGAACTTTTCCCAGTCAGTGTCGAAGAGGTCGATAGCCGTAAAGCCCGCAAGAGCAGCTGCTTCTAATTTTGAGCGCATAGAATGATATTGGCATGAGCCAAGCGATAGAGAGGATATTGCTTTCAATGGAAACATTGAAACGGGGATCTGTAGTTCGACGATAAAAAAACTAAAAGCAAAGTTGAGGTTGAGTTATTAACATACTGCCAGTCACACACGTATCAATGAGAGTCAGCCCAGCACGAAAACAATTCAATCGACAGCCGACACGTTTTGAATATATCTTCCAAAATCGTTCAGAAGGACACGTCTGTGCATTCATAGTGTACATTCAAGTACAAACTTCTAGTTAAGCAATGCCGTCGAAATAACTGATTATCTCGCCGCCAAAACATAAACCATAAAGCTTGTCCCACTGCAGCTATTTGGATTCGTGGCAAGGGCTCAACTTGACTTGACGATAATCGCCACAATGACACAGGAATGTTGTTTGCATATCTGACAATGCCAAGTTTGAATTTGAGATTCCGGTAATACTAGTTCAGCTGGCAGTGAACTCAGAGATACTATTGAAATGCTATTATTTCATCAGCGCATACCGTCAGTGGCAAGAATGAAGACACGAACTTGCTTAATTACCTGGAGTCGGACGATGCCGTGTTCCATGTGTCTGACTTAGTCGCCACTGCATTACCCTAAAATGGTAGCGGTGAAGAGTTTCCCAAACCGACTCGAAGATATTAGTCATGCCGCCCTGATTGGCATACTAACGCCGTTGAAAACAATCATATTATTTCTATATTGCCCAGATAGACTTTGAGTATGTCGCAACACCCAAAACTTAAATATGTGTATAAAGCCAAATGAATGAAAGACAAGACTTATTTTGGAGGAAGAAGATGGGTGAAGGTGAGATAAAGTAGAAAAACGAAGACATAGACCACGCTGCAAAAGAACAAGGTGTCATATGAACAAGAAGAAGTCTGTTCCAGACAAACACAAGCCCATTCATTCGAGTTACCCAATCGGGCAGATCATAGAAGTTTGTAAGGGGGACCTCAAGATCTAAACCTGGGGTACGTCAGATTAAGATGTCGACCATCCATCGACGCCTTGACTTGATCGAACTATAAATGGAATATTAACAACCCGAAGACAGAAAGGAAAAACGATAATTGCCCTACTTTTGTTCCTTCCGGCAACGGCAATGTTCTCACAAACTTCTTTTCTCTGCGCTCACGCACTATTTTCCCATCCTCCATCTTGTCCTCGACAGTTACACTCTCCCACGACACAACCACCTTATCATTCTGGTAGCTGACGTGAACATCCGATTTTTTGATACCTTGCATATCGAACATCGCCGTCGTACGTGTACCATCAGGTGTATTGCGGAAGGTAACTTTACCAGGACTAGTCGAGATGTCTTAATAAAGCAGAATAGCGAACAATGTCTACTAACACTCACTTTGGCCGTCGTTTCTTGTTCACAGTAGAATTTGATGGCGCAGGAGACTTGGAATAATCGACGGAATCCACGTTAGGTGATGTCGATAGAGTAGTTGACGCTTTCAATCTGGGTGATGGCGACACGAGGGAAATACCACCCGTATTCCGTTCGAAACTTCGACTTTGGCTTTCCTGAAGCGCGGCTTGAGTCGATGCCTTGGATATTGCAGGAACAGGTATTGGCTGCGTTTGTGACCGAACTTGGGTCGATACTGCTTCTTGAGTCTTCCCTTGCTCTGGCCCTTGCTTTTGACCTGCAAGCGAGTGGCCTTGTGGACTTTTTGGTCGGGTTTGTGTATGGTGTTGCTGCTGCTGCTGTCGCTGTTGAAGAAACATGCTCCTCGATGTTGGAATGTGATTATCAGGTTGGAACTGATATTGCTGAAACTGGAACTGGCCCTGATGTTGAGGGTAAAACTCGGCCTGATACTGTGCGGTCGCCGGTGGAGCCGATGGTGCAGGCGGACTAGGTCCAGGGGATAGTTTGAATGGAGAAGTAGGATCGAGCGAGGAACTCGAAGCTGATCCAGATCCAGAGCTCGAATCATCGAGATTGAGCGGCGGAGGTGGTTTCCGGATCGGAGGTCGAGGCTGAGCGATAGTTGGAACTTGAGAGACTGTAGGTGCGGTGACACGTGGTTGGGCGGATGGGGCTGAAGAACTGGGATATACATTACTGCTACTGGTATTGCCAGCAATACCAAGTCCTAAATTGTTTAGTGTGTTCGTGAGTCCGTTGAGTGTCGCCGCGGCTGTCGAGAAAGCATTCATAGCATTGGCAAGTGGGTTGCTCGTGCTGGAAGTTCCTATGTTATTGTTATTGTTATTCGCGGTGCTAACAACAGGGTTAAGGTTGGTATTGATTGTGGGACGAGGCTTGGAAGTGGTCTGCGGCACAGTGTTCGACTGAGGCCTTTGGGAGAAAGCGCTGCTGCCAACGTTCAATCCCATAGCATTGGTTCCAGCATTGCCGCTACCGAAGCCAGTAGCAGCGACACCAGTTAGCCTTAAAGCATCAGTCTTCTGGACTCCAGAGTTTCCTTGTCCAACGGCTTGCGCTTTCCTAGCACGTTTGGTCCACAATTCTTTCTCGTAGTCGTCGTCTTCGTAATAATCCATGTCTGCACGGCTATAGACATCGTCGTAATGAAATCTGTACGATTCGTCTCTATCAGAGTCCTCGTGGTAATCATGTGTTTGTGCATTGAAGTCTTGTTCTTCGACTTCGTCATGCCCTATCGGACGCAATTTCGCACATGAGTCACTGTTTGCAGAGATGTAAGATGCAAAAAGAATCCGGAACACATACCAATATTCTTTCCTAAATCTCCTGGATAAGGCGTCAGACCTGATTCAAAACCATATTCTGTTGGGGGATAAGGTGTGAAGGGAGTTGGGGAGAAATACGGCGGATGATGAGTTGTTTGCTTCGTACGGGAGAAAGCTTCATCAAAAATTTTGTCAAAGGCGTCCCAAGAAGTCTTGAATTGGTTCGCGTTTGCCATGGATATCTCCAAAAAAATTTGTTGTGTAGTTTTTTTTTCGTATAAATCGGTCAACGATTAGAGGTGCGGTGATGCTTTGAGACAGTCAGAAATCGGATTGAGTTGCTGTGCAAAGGACGGTTAGAGGTCGATGCTGTTAGGAAAAGAGAAAGAGAAAGCAGACAAATTATGATGCCCAAAGCGACAGTAGCAAGAGGAATAAGAAAGTAAAGAAATGCGATCAGGTGGCTGGCTTGAGGAGAACTGGGTCAAGGGCAGATGGATCACACGAGGAGAAGTAGGAGCAGCCCAATCTTTATCAATGATGTGATCTTCGCGCGATCTCTGCACCGTGACAGGAGTGAAATGAAGTGATATAAGGCCTATGATCCTGAGTGAGAAGTCAGCGCTACCGGCGCAGGTTCGGTGGGGGCATTGGTGTATACAGATTTACTAGGCGCAAGTGAAGTGACGCGAATATCAAAGACGGAATGTACCCTCTGTGCTGTTAAGGGCCGGAAACAGGCCTTACTTTCGATAGTAGCGCGTCAGCTTGCTTTACAAATATGTATGGACAGTTTGTCCACCAGTTGAAAACATTCTGATAGGGCCTCGGATGTATTCCCTGGTGGGTATGGAAAGCATGCGATCAACTGTATTTTTCACAAGAGCATCACAGCAACCAAAAGAGCCACATAACCGTTTCCGCGATATCTGAGAACTGTTATTTATATCAGTGCGCGTGCTGTGAATTGGTCATTAATATTAATTGTTAGAATGGAATGTGGTCGAGCAATCACGTTGGTTATGCGGTGACACAAGTTCTTCTATTGAGATATTTTGAGGCCGTGTCCGAGAAACGAGGAAGAGATTCTATCTCAACGAGACATTATGCTGCCGTCCAGGACAGGTAGTGGACGCGCGAACAACACAAGGGAACCAGCAGGAAACCACGAGGATTAAGGCAAGAACCGCGTAACGGCACTCGGCTCAGGTCCTTTCGGATTAAAATCACATGCGACCACGGCGAGAGAAGTGCGCGAAATCTGGGCCGTAGACTTGAGATAACTCGGGTGAACGCGAACGCGAAGTATGATAAACGACCAGCGACTACCAGCATCCGACTAGGCGGAGCTAGAAAAAACATTGACGGAGAGGCGTCTAAAACGCACAACTTTTTTCTTCAACTCCATCATCTTCGAGGCAGACAGGTAAGTTACTCTCGGTTTGAAATAGGTTGATATTGCATATTTCTTCAAATGATGCACCCGTGAGGGTTTTATCCACAAAGCATGTTAGACTACCGAGTCGGTCACCTTTGTGATTCTGTGTGCGGATTACTTTTGGATCTGAAAAAAAAAGCAAAAGCTGTTTTCTTTAAACCTGATTTTTCCTATGCATCTGAGTCGTGTCTAATATCTTGTTTCATTTCAGATGCGTCTCGGTCGTACTCCCCGCAGGACTGATCACGATTAATGCTAGTCTATTATTCCAGGTTTTACATGCTGGCCTTGACCTATTGGTAGACAATGTATTATATATTACACACGTATTATATTCCCATTCCCACCCTTGCTGCCCTTGGTGTACCTGAGATTGGTGTTTCGGAGAATGCGATGCCGGCTCCGGAGTGCGTTACTTGAGTTTATTTATCCATTGCCAGGCACGCTATTTCTCTGATCCCCTTCTCCTTCTCTGTCTCCTCGAATCTGCGTGCTTCTCCTATATATCATCGATACGATTATATATATGAACGTGTTACCTAAGCTCTCGATATAAATTATATATCTCGTCGAATCGAGTAGTTCCACTGTCCACTTGCCGACATAACCAAGTCGACGCCCGACCAGCGAATTTGTGTAAACTAGCCACACCGCCCCATCTCTCGCACCACTGGCACCAACACCCCACTTCGACTCACTTCCTTAGCCATTATTTGTGCCCTAAATTCACTCCTACGGCCGCCTTGGTTTCTCTCACGGCATTACCGGAAGCCACAAAATTACTCAACCGTAATTATCATTCCCCCCCCCTTTTTTTTTTTCTTAACGTGAGTGGATCAAATGGAGTTCGATGCATAAACTACTTAAACCCCTCTTTTCTATCTCGTCGTCGTCTTATTTCTCTTTTCCGTTTCAATTTGTCGCGTAATCCCACCTTTTACCCTATTCTTTCGGCTACCCATGGGAAATACGACCAAATATTTAGGTGCACAATTCAATCTTAGCCCATGACCCTTGCAGCAGCTCGATACGGTAAAGATCTCGTCCGTGTTTTGCGTGTCGTGAGAAATCAGCCAGACAAAAACGGTGTGGTTGTTCATGACGTCGTCGAGTACAATGTCTGTGCGTTGGTGGAAGGCAATATCGCTCCCAGGTAAGTTTCTTTTATGCGATCCGTGTTAGTTTTTTCTTCTCCCATTTTCTGATCACGTCCTCCCCAAAGCTTTATAACCGCGGACAATTCGGTCGTTGTTGCGACTGACTCCAGTGCGTTCATCATTGTTCATCCCCATCCAATACTAACTTCTTTTTTCCTTCTTCCTTTTCCCTCGGGTTGGCGTTAGTCAAAAATATAATATATTGTAAGTTTTACTGTTTTTTTTTCCGAGTCCAATGCCGATGTGTTCATCACAGACTTGGCCAAAACATCCCCTCACGTACTATCCCCGGAGCTTTTCGCTGCGCATATTGGAGTATTTCTATTGGATAAATACGACCATTTGCACAAAGCTTTCGTGGATGTCGAGAAGTTGAAATGGAGCAGAATAGTGGTTGGGGATCATGGTATCGAAGAGGCCAAGAGTATGTATTTTAACATAATGATTGTTAATCCGGAGAGTATTGAGGTGTTTTGTCAGGTAACGAGAAAGATCGCGAAACGGGACACCGTCACTCCTTCCAAAGAGATGGTGAGGACAAACGCACTGCTAAGGTCGAATCCGTGAAGAACAACAATGGCACAATTGATGTCAAAATTGCAGCAGGCTTAAGCGATCTTCTACGTGTGTTTCGCTTCTCGACATCCTCCCCTGATTATGATAAGCGAACTTCTATTTATTTTAGTGCTCAAGTCTTCCGGTTCCGCCTTCACAAACTTTATCCGGGACGAGTTTACGACACTCGTAGAAGTGAAGGACCGGATTCTTTCCACGGCGGTGGATTTGCAGTATGAATTTCCGAAGTATACCCTAAGTGGATTGGAATCCATTGGTGCGTTGGAGACGGAATTACGGTTTGAGAAAGCTGCGCAACTTGCTCGGGATATAACGATTGATCTATTTGCCACACACGACAGTGAAAGTGTGCAGGTATGTGACTGTTTTCTTTTCTTTCTTCCATTTAGTTTTAGAATTACCGCTTCGATTCAACGGGGCTGCGCAAAAGCTGTCCATATTCTTGGGTGCAACCAAACATCAAATGGGGCTTCATATTTTATCTACATGCGCAAAGCTTCAAGATATCGCCTTCCTCGATTCATATACACTTTTTTTTTGACGCAAATGATGACGTGGGTGTTGATCTTTTAAATAAATAGGCGACACTGTTCAAGATGGGAGAAGCTGTGATTGCGGGTCACAAAATGGTGGAGAAGATATCGTATGTGTTACCAAATAAGCACTACATACCGGTGAACATGGACTATCTCGGAATCGCTAACATGGCAGAGTATGTGAACCCATCATATTTTAGACGAATTTGGCTTTGCGATTGACAACCTTTACCGTTTCAGGGATGTTGCGGAGGTTTTTATGCCAGTCAGTGCACCGAGGTGAGTGATTGGCCAGTGCTCACATCAGCCACGTGATTTTCCGCTCATGCCGAATCATCATCTGCAGCGGAAGGATCTCAGCAACCATTGCACGGAAATGACGTCAAATTATTACATGACAATGATGTAATTTATTTGTTCCTGTTGACCTATATTAGAGCGGAGGTCGCCAGACGTTTGGGTTCCCTACGTCATTCGTTTGCAGAGCACCCCCGTTTATTGTCCGTTAATTTTTTTACTGTCCGTGTTTCTGCGACCAACCACCGCCGCCTTTTCTCTTCCATTCTCCAACACAATATTCTATAATATCCAGCAAAGGTTTCCCTTTATTCCAGAACGCATTTGTTTTTCGAATTTCAGCATCCATTATGGCAGGGGATCATAAGTGTCCAGTCTGCTCTTCAACGTTTACCAGGCCGCAGCATGTCGCTCGTCACATGCGATCTCGTCAGTATTATCATTTTATGCGTCTTTTTAGCCTGAGTGCATGGCTAACGTGCAATTGTTGTCGTCCATTCTCCTATATAGATACCGGCGACCGACCCTACGAGTGCACGCACTGTGGAGATCGATTCGCACGCAGGTTCGTGAACATATACGCCACTCGAATCGTTTCATGCGATGTTACTTTTCTTGTAAAATGAAATTCTCACTACTCTATGCAGTGATCTGCTGTCACGCCACGTTAACAAATGCCATGCTTCCGAAAAGCCACCAACAACTACCCAACCTGCCCGTCGGAAAGGTCATGCTCAACCTGGCTCGTCTGCGGCAGCTGGGGTTAGCGGTCCTGCACCATCTTTAATTCCCCCTCCGGGAACAAGAAAAGTGTGTGACGCTTGTGCTTCCTCAAGAACCCCCGCCCAGTGCGACGCCGGGCTACCTTGTGGTTTGTTTTGATCTTTTGAAGATAATGTTGTAGCAGTTATACTCATGTAGCCACGCCCGGCGTGTAGGCAAATGCTTGCAACGCAGCACAAAGTGCACATACATCAAGGCGTTGGAGACTATCCGACGACCTCAGGCATTCCAAGGAATTTCGCTTTCCAAACCCACAGATCTAATAGCGCCACCAATGACTGTCCCCTCCATGGGTCTTCCCCAGCGCAATGACCCTACTCTATTCCCGTCTCACTCTAATTTCAATTTCTCCGTACCATTACACACTAATTTATCGACGCAAGCAATAACATCTCAGTCTCCGTATTTCGCTTCAAGCGCTGTGAGTTTTCGTCTTGAATTCATTTTTTATTTTTCCCCCCTCTTTTTTTTATGATCTATCAAGCATATTCATGCACAGGTCAATTCAGCACCTTCAGTTATTATTATTTTTTTCTATTTCATTTGATATATCCATATGGGCTTTGTTTGGGGCTCATGATCTACGTGGCTTTGTCAAACGCCGCACGTTATGTTTTCTCTTTCCTTTCTCACACTTTGTTTTCTATTTTCGGTAAGAACTTTTACTTACCCTAAAAACCCTTTTATGCATCAGGGTAACCAAGGAAGCACCCCGCAACCTACCCAAGCGCGCGGGCAACTACCGGTTCCGGCACCGTATCCGGCGTTTATGTCTGCTGATCATCATCAGCAACAGCAGGCGCCATCGACTATGTTCGGGGCATATCCCGCCCCGCATACAGCAACCCGTGCCAAGAACGAGCTAGATGCCTATTTGTTGGAAAACGCTTTTGGGGGGTCAAATAGCATAGAGGGAGCGGGAACGACGTCGTCGTCATATTTATATAACAATACGCACGCCCAGGAGCTCATGGCTCAAAGTCAGCACCAGTCGGGCTTACCACATATGTACGAATTCTAAATCTTAGTTCTTGTTTATGTTTGTGTGGTCTGATTTTATATCCTTTTTTTTCGGATTCTCCTTGCCATTTTTTATTTATTTTAATTTCCTTCTTTCGACTCATCGCTTCGTCCAATACCATCACTATCCCGTTTATTATTATCCTGTCTTCCCCTTCCAAAGCGATCATCACCATATCGGATATCCTGGGTACACTCCCCCGTCCACAGCTAGGCCCGTGTCTTCGCATTCGTCCCAGCATAGTCACTCGACTCAGCCTTCGCCTCAGCAGCGACATCAGTCTGTTTTTACGAATACGTCGGATACGCAAACGGGTAATGACTCTCCGTCCTACGCCTCCCCTTCCAGTGCTTCGATCCAAAACAATAATGCACTCCCCCCTCCATCCCACACGCAGCCTGCGGATGGTGGAATTTCGGTTTCATCTGCCTTTGGCAAGATGAGCATAGACGACCCCGTCGTTGCCGCCGAAATGAACAAGTCAAGTTCCTTTTTCGCTCCGCAAGCTTTCCCGAAAACATCTAATCATTTCGCTAACTCGACCGTGTCTGCTGCTTCTGGTTCTGGTCTTACGCCATTTTTGGGTCCTAGCTACAAGTGGTTTAGTCCGTCGCTCAATTCTTCTGCTGGGTTGTTGACTCCCGGTCTTGGTTTGGGTTCTACTCTTGGTCTGGGTAATTTATCAAACTCAGCGTATAACCTACAAACCTCTGGATCAGGCTTGACGCCTTTCCTAGGTCCAGACGCACTCAATAGTCACGTCAACTTTGACCCGAATACCACCAACACCAACGGCACCGGGTACACTCCCGGGAAAGAATCTAATATTGCAGAACTAAAAGAGTTTTGGAAGCAATTTATGAAAACTCCCGGCGAAAAAACTCCCGGACTTGGGGCGTTTGGACATGGTTTGCATGCGGATGGGAGCCACACAGATACTGAAACATCCCGACCTCGACATTCGATGGTTAAAATGGCTTCGTATCCCGACTTGAAGACTCCGGGAGGCTCAAATCTGAGCAACAACGGTCAGCCATTTGGCCCAGGTGTTCATGGTTTTGACCGAGAGGACTTGCGGTCGTATGAACAAGCCGTTTTGGCTAGGAAGGCGCCTCAATTGACATTAGTCCCCAGACGGCGAGGAACACTCCCGCAAACTCACGGTGACATTCAGGCTAAACGTGGCGTGGACAGTAATGAGAACGACACCTTGAAACTGAACAGTCCATTTCAACGAGTAGCTGACTCACCTTCTCCCTCGGTTTCATCGTCGACGTCGGTTTCCGATCCGGGCTCGTTAAGGGTTCAGACACAAAAGGTCGCTCGGGAGAGACCGACGTTCAAGAGGTTGGCTTCGCAAACGCTCGGACCGTTCGAGAGCAAAAGTGTGAAGACATCGCATCGTGATATGAATCTCTCTGAGGTTAAAGCAGAAGAGACTGATGGAGACGATGACCCCGAATGGTCTAATATGCACGATCCAACAGTTGGCGCAAACACCTTTCAACATTTACGACCACAACCTCAGTCTTGCGGACAGACCACACACGATCCAACCCGGAGATTGAACGTATCTGAGGCTATAGCCCAGGGCTGAGTGTGGGCTTCGGAACAGTTGAAGATTAGCATATAGACTAGGTATATCATTTCTTTCTTTCTTTTCTCTCTCTCTCTCTCGTGTTT
This sequence comes from Phallus indusiatus, assembly GCA_027605045.1. Lineage (NCBI taxonomy): Eukaryota > Fungi > Basidiomycota > Agaricomycetes > Phallales > Phallaceae > Phallus > Phallus indusiatus. Next base: position 147,815 of record JAQFWX010000075.1, read on the forward strand.
AATTCATGTATTATTTGTTGCCTGGTAAAGGTAGAACTTTTCCTGATGATTATTTCCATCGCTTTCGGTTCAACATCCCGGACCAATTGTAGTAATATCACGTATACTATTTTCAATTTGTCTCTTTCTTCTTACTTTCTGTTGATTCCCTACTTGCCTTCCTAATTACCGAAAATCATTTGTTTTATTTTACCCGTGGATTTGATTATTCTCGAACAAATATGTATTAACAGCTCTTGATTCCAATATATATGTGTATTCCATATCTGCTTGGTATATATTACATATACGATTATGAGATATTTGATTGGACAAAAATAGACTTATCGCTTCAAGTTTGCGTCTCTCTTTTAGTCGACGACTACCGGCGAAGGTTTTTAGGGTGGAATGTATAATTAAATACATACGTAGCCAGCGACCCTTTCGCCGGATCAGATATTGATCAAGTCATGGGCACTCTGTTTGTTTCATGTGAAGGACATTTTTAAAACCGAAAATTGTTTTGGCTCTCCGTGAGACGAGGTGAGACGAATCAAATGATGTCAAAAACGATCAATGAAGATGAAGCTAATCGTCGGGGATCTACATTTCTTCTTTTGACCCAAGAAGTTCGTTGTTAGGCTAGGTATGGTATAGCTCATTATTCGTTCACCCGTAAGGTATTTCCTCTTGTGCACCATTATGGACACAATGCTTGAAGTATGTAGCAGGTGATTTCGTCACGTCAGACCAAGATTTCAAAAAAAAAGCGGCTGCAAAGATATTTATACATAGAATACGTGTGTAGATGCAGCACTCTCCACTGGATAATAGATTTTTTTTTTATTTCTTGCAACATCGTGCAGGAACAGTCTTTGTTTGTGATCAGTAGACGAACAAGACCGTACTAGACCGAACTTATCTAAGCGAGGCAATGTCCGAATCCCTGTCCTTCCATTAAGCTTCGTGATCTGATGATAAGCGCATAACGTGCTCAAACAGGGATAGAAGGGTGCTGGGTACACGTGCACGTGGGCTTTTTTAAGATTTTATAAGATTCAAATTTCAAGTACCAATCGCTTCGATCGAGTTTAGTAAACCTCGTCTCCACTGTGCATGCGCATGTAACGCCATCAGAAAGGATAAACTCACTTCCTTTCGTCAAGTGGGAATAACTACGGTAGCGGTTCTATTTTATTTCTCCAGTCTCTTATCTTGTTTATCAATCATCACGCTGGCTTTTACTTTTGCAGGTCGAGTTTTTATGGTTTCTGTCTTCGGATGAACTATCGACTCGGACTCTCACGCATGCTGCGCATAGAAAGCTCGACAGGATTCCCAGTGTCGCTCTGGTTTTGTTTCGGTAGTATGTTGTACTGCCCCGAAATAAACAACTCACACGCACCTTCTTCTTTGCTTTTTTTGACTATCATAAAAGCCTAAACAAGCTAGACGTCCACTTGTGATGCTGTCATCAATCAAAAGAGGGTGTGTCGAGGTCATAGCTAAGTTGATCAAATTCTGCCCCGTCGTACGTCGGGTAAATCTATGTGCTAAAACACTACGTAAGATGTATACATGGCACAATGTGATTAAATAATATTTGAATGACCTGGCAGTACTACCTTCCACAGGTGAAAGTTTACTACCCTAGATTTTATATATGTGTACGACTCGAGTATATTTTTGGGAATCAAATTTAGCCCGTGGCATCCGTATATATCAATCGTGGATGACATAGTCTTATGATCACTTCCAGAGTCGTAGTATTGAATTGTCAATGCTCACGCAAGAAGAAAAATAGCCAAGCTGCCAATGTATTTACCTATAAAGGTTAGTAGTGAGGAATTTGCCGAAGTAAAGCGTGATATTGTCGAAGCGCACTGTCATAAGTTTAACAGATTTGTCCTTGGCTGATTTATCAAGCCACCATCAGGCCTTCCTTCGATTCTTCTTAGATCTTGGGAAAGTAAATTTTTTGTTTCGGATATTCATTATACAACCACAAGGTCGGCGTAGCTCATTGTAGGTGAAAAGTAGATAATTAACTCAACATGCGTGAATCACTGCATGTATTTAATATCCAAGTTCGTGCTTTGCTTCAGTAAATTTGGCGAAGATAATCAAAAATAGATATCGTAGCCAAATCCCGGGATTTTCTCAGTTATTACGTATTCGGCTATGAGTTCATACTACGTATCTAATCTCGATAGCAAAGGGAACGCCACTTCAGAGCAAAATTATCAGATTCTGAGATAATCGAGTACATGTTTCTCTAAAGGAAAGCAAAAAACAGTGAGTGAAATTTTCAGAACCTCGGATAAGATACTCCGCAGTGGAGTGAACTCCGGGCCAGGTTTTGACCTGAATATCTAATATTGAAGCCATTCGAGCAGCTCGTCGGCCTCTTTCATCATCCCTTCCCAATCCCTTAACAAGTGAGCATACTTCCGATGACGAGCTTCACGGTCCAGCAAGCCGATTAAAGTCCGAAAATAAATACTTCTTCTTTGCTCCAGGACTCTTTTGAAAGCACACAGACCGAGCCTTCGGGTTGTGTATATATATCATGATTTTTCTTCTTGCCGTAACAAAAATTTGCTCACCATGTTGTTGACTTCTCGGAAATATTGCAGACAGCATCGTTTTCTCTCGCCACAACACCGCTAGCTTTACTCGTCATCAGTTTGTAGGTGTACCGAATAGTCTTTAAGATGATGTCTGATAACAAGGAAACTCGCGTCACTTCTGCCATAGTACAAAATGGACACGATCAACTCACTGGCAAGAAATCTTATAGTGTCTTTATTTGAGACATCAATTTTCCATGCCGTCAAATAGGCACTCATTTTCATCGCTCCTAATAAAAAATTCTCATAGACGTTGCGATAAATAACGGCGGAGTCGTTTAAGGCGGCATCCCAGAACAACGCGTGACTTTTCAAACGAGCCATCCTATAAAATTCTTTATTCCCCGCCGTAGAACTCAAGGTAAACTGAAGCTTACTGTAACATTTTATTCTGAAAGGCCGTCCACGGATGTCGTCGCCGGTCAACTGTCAAAGTGTCCCCGAGATCTATAGCAAGGAAAGGCAGTATTGAATTGTAACCGCTTTCGTCGTGAATTGTCATGGCACACGTACGACCGCTATATCGGCTGTAATCGCCACGCACAGAGAGATTTTCCATATCGATCAATAAACCACACCAAGGAAAATCTTCAGTGTTAAAGTGAATGACTGCATAGCTTAGTAGAAAATGAGGCACACATTGCTGCTCCGAAGGTATACGATTCATTGTGAAATGACGTGAGTGAAAATTGATCAACGTTTTTTCGGGAGCAATAAAACAGCCGTAGTCCGGGTGTCCTATCCGCACAACATAAGTTCGCTAAAGTCAAACAAGACATGAAACGAAACCTTGTGACATTGTTCTGAGGAACTGTTCGGCTTTTTCCAAATCCGTGGTGATAAACAAGTAATCGTCTACTAGGCGACATAATAACTTTTATCAGAGTTCAGAAAGCAATATCACAAGCAAAGAACATGACTGGCTTACACAATCAGGGTTATTTGTAAATTGATACTTTTGCTGTTCAAGGTCTCCGTAGAAAAAGGCGCATAGAAGTGTCGAAAGGACAGATCCCTGAGGGATGCCTACAACCTGTCGGAAATAATTTGAGCCGATCTGCAAGGATGGATTTTTAATATTTTGAACGGAATGATAGAGATATAAGTCATACTTTGATCAGATTTTCAGTTATATGTTCCTTCAAAAGTTCGACTATTTCTCGCTTCTCTTCGTAAGAATAGACAACCTTATACGAGATGAAACAACGCAGTATTGAAATTCAATTACTCGAACTCATACCTGATCGACTATAATGGTATGTTTCAGCATGCTGGCCAATTTTGTGGCATACGATATAAAATGGGGATGTTGCGCTTTATTCCGTTCAGTTGAAGAAAAAAGGGGAGAAATTGATAACTGACAATCTGGCAGAGCTTTTTTCATGAATATTCGCCGAGTCTTGCCCGCGATCGGAGTAATTCGGGCAGATTTGTGAATCATATAGGATTCCTTGAAAAAGGGTAGAATCAGTGGTATTGGATCATTCGCTGAGGACAACGCACTTCCGTCAAAAGTTCCATCAGGATTTGTATCAGTTTGGCTTGGTCAATGGTATCGAAGCACGCTTTCACATCCAGCTTGACAAAATATAATTTCGGTCTGGTATTCAAAAAATGAGTAACTCCAAGATAGGGTACCAGTGAGAAAAATGTACATGTGTTGGTATCTGCTCAATAGCCTAGATTTAAATTGCTTTAGCTTGGCATAAATTTCATTTCGACCAAACACAGCGGCCCCGATGAGATCCGGTTGGTTAATCTAATCATGTACATCTTGAAGGATATTAGGCAGACAGAAAAATTATTATGTACCTTTTCATATGTCAATATTTGAAACGTCGTTTGGAGGATTTGATTGATAGAAAGGGGTATGAAATCGTGGAGCTTAAATTTGATTAGCGAATGTGTATTTGTGAAGAAATTTTATCCACCTTTTTGACCTTCCGCCGAAGGTTAACGATTGGCCTAACACCTGTTTCCTTCGGAAGAAGTCGAACGAAGGAGAATCCAAGCTTTTTGTAGCGCAACATTGCTTCAGCTGCACTCTAAAATACATGCAAACGTCAGCGATTTTGAAAATCAAAAGAACTCGGCCCGTACAGCATCTATCTTCTGGAAAACTCCATTTGTGAGATTGAGCAAAAGTGGGCGACATAAAGTCGTCCAGTCATCGAGCCGGAAATATATTATACGTTGCCGAAGCGCACCGGAATCGGTTGCGTAAAATGCGGTCTGTAAAATATGTCTTCAGCCCAATGACTACGGGTTTTGTGACATTTAATCATACTTTGATCAGTGGGATAACGAAAGAGTCAAAATACCAGTATAAAAATTCCTCAATGAGCTCCCGTCTTTTGAGAGCATCAGTCACAGACGGGCGTTGGTGAAGTGCCCGAGTGTTCAAAGGGAGTAGCCATTCACATTCCTGAGTGGAGAAGTTTTGCATCACCGTATGTAAGGTAAATGTCTCCAGGCGATGACCTTTTATAAATAGTTTAACGCCTTGTGTGTAGATATGAGTTAACGTGTGGAGGCGGATGAAAATTCTGGTGGACATACATTTCATAATGTTGTTGAAATTCTTTTTGCATCCCCACAGATCAAACGGAATGACGACCAGGGTGGCTTTTCTAACATAATTATATACCTAGTCAAATAAGTAAATAAGACAAGTAGAAAAACGCTAAATTCAAACCTCGTAATAGCTGCAGGTAAATTCTACGAATCTCGGTTTAGCTATAGTTTCGTTCTTGGCAAGAGCGATATTTCGTTGTATGATCAAGCTAGAGGATGATTCATCCAACAAATCATGATCGTTTTGGCTATTGTAAGTTTCGGACATGATTTCCTTCTCAACATGATAAGATACTAGATGACTTCCAAGCAATTCAAAGCATACCAATATGACACTACTATCGAGGGGCTCCCTCTTTTTTAACTGAGCCTTTTTAACCTAGAGAGTATGTGAATTGATTGTCGTAAGAGTACAGCCATAATCACCTTTGAGGGACACGCTCTTGAGCGAATGATACGATAGTTGCAGGTCCAGTGTCGCTGGATAAGTTCCTCGACCAAATGTAGTGCAGACTTCAATCGCTTTGGCGTTTTAATATTGCCTTTCGACTGCATTGATTTAAAAAGAAGGCATCTCAAAGTAGGAAAAATTGACGAACCGAAATTTCGTCATTCAAGTCAATATCTGCGGAACCAGGGGGACTGGAATATACCTCAAATACACTTCTTAACCCAAATTGCCGGGGAATATATGTTTGAGGACATGACGGGTGTCACGTCCCAAAATATTTTCTTTTGAAGGGATTTTGGAAGCGGACGTCAAGGGAATAGGAGCAAGGCGATTGAGGACATCTAATAGCAGCTAGCAATCAATGGAATTCCCAAAAATGCCAAGAAACGACCTACGGTCCGGTGGTAGTCCAACTAGTATGGTCCGATTACCATCATGTGGATCTCTTCCCATAACTGGGCGGCCGTAAAATATGCGATATCTATTGAAAGCAATGTCTGCCGCTCTACGCCTAGCCATCACAAGTAAATAATTTCGAAGTAATATTCAAAATAAGACGTGCCTGAGGGGCACCGCAGACAATGGCGTAATACGGAAATTCGTACCATTGTTTAGCTTCCGTCGTTTAGAGAGGTCAGCTTCCTCTGAACTGACCTCAAGCGGTCTTTTAGTGCCTTTTTGATCAGGCAAGGTAAAGGTCAACGGAGTATGTTCTGTTAATTCGAAGATCGGAGTTCCTGTCAGCTGACAGAAAGAGTCGTTGGGTAAAGGTAGGAAGATGCTCGTCTCCAGAAGTAGGTAATATAAAGCGTCTTCACCGATTCTGTGACACAAGATACAAATTATTTTAAAGATAGCACAAAAGGGAGAGCATCGGACTAACCTTGACAACAAAATTTTCCATTCTAAAGCTTGCAGTGCCGTAATATTGGTATTAGGGAAGAAATTGCTTATTCCAGGACGTGAGAGATTGGCTCTTCCAAATTCGCCTCGGTGGTCTGCCTAACGAATAGGGGTTTGTAAATATACGACACTAATTAAATGGCGCGAACTCTTGTATATCCCATTGTCAAAATGTTACGCGGTCGACCTTTTGCTCTGTCGAATAATTTCGCCTGAACTCGATCAATGACCTGGGGATGCATTTTGTCTAAGGAGGTCTTCTGGAAAGTTGAAGACGCACTTCAATCATCTCAGATATCACCTCAGATGGTTTAAATCTCTGTCGTGGAAACATGTCGATTGTCTCCAAGCCCACCAAAGAAGACTCTAACAGAGATCTATAGCGATCTGGATCGTCTTCATGTTCTAGAGTCACGGCGACATCGCAAACACGCAATGTGAATTCTTTCAAAGTCAAAACTTGTTTGTAATAGCAGTGCAGTATTCGGGAACCTAAAGACATTACAAGCGAGGAACTTTAGAGTGATTGTAGCCAACGAAGGTGATCATGAAAGGCTTTGAAAAAGAGGCGCGTGACCGCCGTGGCGTACATCACGTGAAGAATTACATAACGGGTTGATGTTGGTTAATAATAAGTACGGGATGCAGAGAACTGGAGATAAATAGCTTTTCAGGTCATTGAGACCTATCGTAGAATATTTTCATACTGCATCAAGTTGAGGTCGGGACAACCATTGACTTCAGTTAATTTTTATCATCGGTAGGTTTGACGTTTTTGTCCTTCAAAAGGAAGCCTTGCAGGAGATTGTCATTACGTGTGCGCAAAAAAGGCGTCTCGGGATGTATTCACCTCTTAAGCTGGTTTCATGTTTCTTCAAGCGTTCTGCATCTGCCAATCTTATACGATTCAGCTCAGCATTGATTGCGGCGGCATCAGGTCCTATTCATCAGCGGAAGCTTAAAGTATAGAAGGAATAGTAGCGGAATTCACTAACCAGAAGGGTTTTTTTCCAAAAGGTCCTTCAAAGTCTTCTCGGCTCTCTCAGTCAATCCCGTCTCTGCTAAAGCTTTACCCTTTCTAAGGCCAGCTTTGAAATTATTCTCATCTTTGCTTAATGCCTCAACAAACAAAGTTCAGGCTGTTGCACGGCCTCGCAAAGGGTAGCGTGAACAATACATACCTTGTCCGAAGCCTCTATTGCGCGCTTCCAATTTTGGTTTTTAATGTAGCATGCGGATTGATTAGCGTATATTTTCCCAAGCATCTCGTCAACCTAGGCAATTGGGTCTGCTTGTGGGAGATAAGATGCAGATGCATAGTCGCACCTCGGATTTCCTCTTCGCCTCTCCTTCCGATTCTGCAGACCCGGGAACGATACCCTCAACACCTGATCTGCATTAACAGGAGGGAAAGCGCTGAGTATAGCGGTGAAAAAATGCGAAATCCATATTCAATTTACTTGTCAATGCCACTCAAATAAAGTAAAGCCTGGAAAACGACAATATCTGTTCAGCCTTGGCAGGTTGCAGCATTACTTCCCTAACCTCATGGTATCCTTTTAAAGCTGATGTAGAAACACTGAGAAACGGGTAAATTTGCCACCAACAAGACACTCAAACCTTCTTTGATATCTCCTGCTTTGAACGCGGTATCTCCAGCTTCTTTTTTCTTTTTCGCAATATCAATTTTGGCAGTAACGTCAAGAGACATATTCAAAAGTAGGCAGATCAAATGGATGACAAGATGTTAGTCGTGTTCAAGTGACAACAATGTTCGGCGGCTGTTATATGTATACTTCGGCAAGGAGGAGAGCGGGACAATCGCCGAATCTCTACTAAAGCGCCTCACCGCTCCTTGGAAACCTTTCCAGAACAACGTCTTCTCGTTTCTCAAACATATCAAAGACTCAGTTTCCAAATTTTGCCGTATGGCAGTATTATCGAGTATTTTCGGCGGGGCGACATTTGGCCTTCTCACGCGTTTCTGGCAGCTAGGTATTCAAAAAGACCGCTCTTTGACTGTAAGCCTTGCCTACTTTCTTGTTCGAAATATGCGTTGGTCTTTACAACCCCTTCCCACAACACAGACTTACCAGCTCATGCTTCTTATATGGTCGGATTTGCAGTCTTGGGTTATTACGCGGACGTATGGGAGAAACATTCGGGGGAGTTGATTGCACAGAAAAGAGAATTAATTCGCCAGAATAGAATCAAATTGGCAGAGGAGGCTGAAAAGGCTGAAATGAACGCAAAGGCATGACGAAAGTTCTAGCATACTACGTTCGTTCCTCTGTTTCCTATCTCTTTCTGCCGTTCTAACATGAGGGGCTCTAGTTTTCAATCTTCCCATTGTTCGTAGTATCGGGGAAGTGAAGGAATATCGCTTCTCATATACTCTATTATCGAGCTCAACTGTTTCTATCCAACTGTAGAAGAATACAACGCCTCGTATATAATCCGCAACACACTGAGCTACCTCTGCGCGGTTATCAGATGCAGCTTTTATTAATCCGCCGGGATAGCAAGCATGCCTTTTTAATTCCTTCTTCAGCATGCTTATGTTTAATTGCCTGCATTGTCATGAACCAGGTGGCTACCAAAAGGACCAAATCTCAGGTATAGAATTCTTTGCTAAATGAGTTCAGATGTATTCGACGTTGCACATGTTGACTACTAAGGTACTAGAAATGGTACCAGAAACGGAACGTCTGGTCTCCCATAAATGCTGTAAGAGAAAGCCGGACAAGTGTTTTCCCTTTCTAAACAACTAGTATCGCTTGCTTTTCACTCCAAGGCTTGCTCCATGTCACGAACTTTTGGTTGATGTTTTGGAAAAGAACTACGTTAATCAAACGAAAAAAGAGTTACCACAATGAGACATACGTTCACTTCACTTCCCTTTCACGTCGCCATTTATCTCGTTTCCACTGAACAAGCTCTGCGAATGTTTCCCCAGGAGGCGGAGCTGTCCGAGGGTTCTTTTCAGATAAATAAAAAGCCAAGATTCCTGTGAAGATTCCTAGTAAAGGATCCACTGTGCTGTAACAACGCAGAATTAATCAGCTATAATATTTCATAAGAGAGATATTCCAAAAGCTCACCGAGAAAGCAAAGGCATTGAGGCGCTTGCTTGCTTACTCAACTTCGCTGAGTAATCAAATAATCACTCGCATCCACTTTCATGTGCGTCAGCGCTCGCGGTTGCCACATTTCAACACGTCTCTCCACTCAACGTTCATGTCCTAAATAACGTTTTCATGGGATTAAGACTGTCTGTGTATTTGCTTTTTTACATATTCTCTGTTCTTCCTTTTGCTCCCCTGTCTTTCGGGCGACAAGTACATCTTACTGCCAACGAACCGCATTCTCCGCAACAGGATTCATGGAGTGAGCAGACGGTCTCCTTTCGTCTCGCTAGTGTTTATGCGACAATGAATTCTACACGTATCTTGTTTGCCGATGTTGAACGCCGAAATGAGCTAACTCCTGGTCCTCTACCACCCTCTTATCATATACGCACAAGGAAGGTTTTGACTCACAAACCCTCATCATTGCAGGCTTTTAATCAAGCACGATTCTTATCTTATTCTTCGCTCTCGAATGTGACAGTTGTCGATACCGCGCTATGGGAGGAAGACGAGGTCGTTGGTCCAGACATTACCGATCGAGATACTATTCTTCTTTTAGCGAAAATGACGAATAACGCTTATAATATCGATAAAGAGGAAGATGACTGGTATGATATTGGAGACGAGTGGAAGGTATTCTCATTCATTTTACGGAGATCCGCTTTGTCCTGAGTTCACTTTTGGCTAGACTACCCCTTTCGGATGGGACCCCGACGATGATGGATTCCGTGGTCATGTATTTGTCAGTGAGGACAAGAATTCTGTGATCATCTCCATCAAAGGAACCTCAGCGGCTGTTTTGGGAAGGGGTGGACCTACAGCTAAGAAAGACAAATTGAATGACAACTTGTTGTTTTCTTGTTGCTGCGCGAAAGTCGGTTTTTCGTGGACGCCAGTTTGTGGCTGCTATGTAGACGGATGGAGGTGCAACCAGAATTGTTTAGAGCAGAGTTTGTTAGAAGATGGTTTATTTTACCCTCTTGGTATTGTGAGTGAATCAAATATGGCCCAATCGCATTCACGGTTATGAATATTTACATACAGAACCTATATAATCAAGTTATATATACTTATCCGACTGCGAATATTTGGGTAATAGGTATGTCAAATTTTTTGTCTTTGTAAAAAAACGCGCGTCTCATAATGGTTTATAGGACATTCTCTCGGTGGCTCATTGGCTTCGCTGATTGGTGCAACCTTCGGCGTCCCAGTAGTGGCCTTCGAAGCCCCTGGTGAAAGAATGGCAGCACAGAGATTACATCTTCCTTCGCCCGTGGGTAGTTATCCTTGAACGTTGAATACGTGAACTTAAATTGCCACAGCCTTCTACACTGCATATAACGCACATCTATCACACAGCCGATCCAATTCCCATGGGAGTTTGTACGGGCGTTTTGTCGACTTGTGCCCTGGTTGGCTACGCACTAGAATCTAGGTACGTAGCACGAAGAGGATATGTGTTTGTCTTAAAAACCCCGTTGCTTACTTTTTCCTCAGATGTCATCTTGGACAATCCATCGTGTATGATACTGTCACCAAACTCAACTGGAGTGTCAATGTTGCGTCGCATCGCATTCGAACTGTTGTTGACTCCCTATTAACCAAGGATTGGGAAGGAAAATCGTTGCCGGATATCATCACGGAGGATGATTGTATCGTCAGTGTTTTAGTGTAATTATCTTAACCTCTGACTGACATGTCTGCTTCCATTTCCAGGACTGTTATAGCTGGGAATATGTGACTCCATAACGAGATATCATCATCATATCATACGTTAATTACCTTGTACCACTTATTCAATAATATAATTCACTTACCGCATGCAAATTCGTGCCGTGCCGTACCAACTCGTGCGTTCTTCGATTGGAATTCCGATGAATCCGATCTCACTATCACTGCCCCACTCCACTCTCTGAGATTTACGATCATGCCTCTGCGCGTTGGTTTTGGTAATGTGTTTCCATGCTAGTAATTCGATAGCCGCTTGACTGATTTTTAACAGTACGTGAACACTTTGCTAGTCCGCTATTGCAGTTCGCAGACTACGATAAGGGAGAAACATTTGTCCTTGTCGAGCATCCTGGTTGGTTTTCTTGCGGGATTCATCGAACAATTTCGCCAACTCTTTCTTGTTTCAGGTGGAACAGGCTCTCTTATATCGGCGCTGGAAAAGGATGAGATCGATATCGCAATGTACTCATTTTGAACATGAAAATATCTTGCATTGTTGACAATATTGGTCTCCAGTGCATTGACAGACCCATTGATTGCCGGAATTTCTCGCGGCTCTCAAGCATACAAGCTTGTTGGGACATATGTGACTACGCCTTTGAACTGGTGAGTGGCTGTTGATCATTTCTTATTAGTTCCGCTTCTCATACTAGTCATGTGTCTTTGGGCAGGGCTGTTATAACTGGGAAGGATTCACCCTTTCACTCGATCTCGGACTTAAAGAGCACTACGATTGGAATATCTCGCCCCGGAAGGCACTTGTATTCTAATAATTCTCAAGTAGAATCTAACACTTGTTTTCTCAGTGGAAGCCAGACTATGGCTGCTGTGATGGCTTTACAGCACCAATGGTTCTCTTCGGACATTACCAACGTCGCTAATGAGCTAAGCTTTAAAGGTGACACTTTTTCATTTCCTTGCTACGACAAAAAGGAGAGCTTCGTTTGCTCGAACGCTTAGTTAACAACGATATTCATGGTCTCGTTTTTCCGTCAATAACGGGTCAACTAGTGCCTTCATGTGGGAATGGTTCACTACCAAGCCCTGGATAGATCGCGGCGAAGCCAGATTCGTAAGTTAATATATGTAAATCAGAATCCAAGCGTAACCGGTTGGAGTTAGATTGGATCTGTGCCAACTCCATGGCCATCATGGCTTATTGCAGCGCATCCTTCTCCAGATCGAGCTCCTCCAGATCAGACCGAGTCTTTTTTGCAGACTCTTTCGAAATATGTTCGTGATTTTGACAGCCCAAAAAGTCGAGAGGAGAGCAATGTACAGTTCATCAAGGAAAAATTTCACTATCCTGAAGAGGATATCAAAGTACGTCAAGTACATGAAGCAAGCCTAAATCTGATTGGATTCCTTCCTTCCAAACAGGCTTGGCTCTTAACTGTGGGCTATCCCTCTGACTGCGGCACTCTTTCTCGAAGGGTGATTCTTGACACGTTAAGGTATTTACTTTATTCATTGTTTGGTCTGTGTCACGTCTGACATCCTTCTAGTGTATTAGAAAAGGCCGGTGTAGTCAAAAAACCCGACACCGGTTTCAGTGTAGAAAGTTTTGTACATGGAATTGCTCGATTGGTGGATTGAACTTTGAACGGAGTTGACTTGTACCCTTACTCTACTTTGTATGAAATCTTGGGTACTGGGCTCAAGTAGCTGATGTTTTTTAAGAGAATTTTATCGTGATGTTTAGTCAAAAAACTACTTGTAGCCGCGAATGCAGAACCACTGTCACCGGACATAAGTTATTGTGACGTGACACTAGGGACAGCATTGAATGAACTCATGCTGTCCGCTTCTTCCAAACTTCATCCAGCACTATTCAAACATATCCATACCCCTAGCTTACGACGATACTTAAACACTCAACCATGTTACAGCGATAAGGTCTTTGGTAAATTGGGACTATTATTTATATATTTGCATTGACGTCTTATAAATAGCTGTTCCTTTCGCCCTCGATAGAAATCGAGCCGTTCAAGAAACAGTTTTGCATGCGATAAATCTCACAACACCTATCGATGTCCCAATTTCATATCATTTCAAGAGATTTTTAGCTGTATTCAAAGACCCTGTTATCAATCTCAGACCTCTCCGAATACAACCCATATATTTTCCGACATGGAGAGTAGAGGCGGAAGCGCTGAGCAAAGGAATTGATTCGGAGGACATAATTCAAAATGTAATAATCTATCTAATTATTTACGTTTCTCTAATCGTGTGTTTCCTCGACAGACAGAGCAGGACGATACCGCTTATCTACTTTCTCGTGAATTGTAAGTGATTGACCGAACTTATTCTTGAGATGGAATCTGATCTTGTGTATAGATACCACCCTGGTGCGGGAAATTCTTACAGTGGATATTACTTTGTCTCATATCTTTGTCAACCATCCCACTAGGCCATCATATGCTGCCTCTTTCCACGCTTAGCTTCGCCCCGTTCCCTGATTCGCCTTTACTTCCGTGGAATGAATCCATGTCTCGTCTAAAGGATGGCACAGAAGTCGTTTGCCTGCCATATACATTATCTCCTTTAGAGTTCGCGAGCACGTTGACGGAGTGCATGTCTCGGAATAAAGCCACCCACAGCGGGAAATCTAGACTTCTTAGTGTACGTTGATACTCAAGTTTTCCCTTTCTTGTTTGACCTAAATTATATATCAGCTTCATATAGGTCCAACATATCCTGTCCTATTCCCACTATACCTGATACAATATGAAGTTGTTCCCTCCAACTCGGGCCATAAACCAGAACCTCTGACAATCGTGCTAGAAGGACATCGAGAAGGTGTAAGTGTTGTCAGAAAGCTCCCAGAGATAGTCGATTCTCATGTTTTTAAGGGCGCATTATTTTCCGAGAACATCAGCGATGTTTACTTGCATCCTTCGGTATCTATAGCGGCCAGTGCTTTGCTATCTGCCCTTGACTACAAAGGAGACATCCCACTTGAAGTAACTTCAGAAGGCACGGTTTTCGAGTCCGATATCTGCTTATTTACTGAAATACCACTAGGCAAGCCTTCATCATTTATCTCTGCTTACAGGAGAGACCCACCAGTTGGTGTTTGGGAATACATAAACCACTTGTCTAGCTCTCGCGTTCAATCTGTAAAACTTAGACGTTGGATACTCAACAATTGGCAGACGCCTCGACCAAAATTAGACTGGAGCGATATTCGAATACAACCGCCAACTATTGAAAATTTAATTCGGACTGATACATTTCAGTCCGTGAAAATGATTCTCCTGAGTGAACATGTACGTCAGGTCCGGTCTTCTTTTATATCTGCTGCTGACTATATAAGTTCAGATGCAGGAACTGCGGCAGCAACAAGCTACACGGACTGGGGACTTGGCCGGCCTTCACACGTTTTTGTATGGCTTCGACGGTGGGGAGGAGCTACGTAAAACACAACCAGCATGGTATCCTGAGTCGTTATGTAAACATACTACAGTCATCAGACAATAAAAAGACAGTTCCTTTGAGCGGTATATATCAATGAAGAATAATTAAATGTTAGGTCCATAAATGAACAACAAGTGTCCTCAGTATAGCTATAATAATGAAAGTCCCGATTAGCTCGGTTTTAGATAACTGCGAAGTTGCGCCATTCAAGGAATAAGTGCCAGGTGGCAGACCGAGAATTCGGGTAGGGATAGGTTGAATAGTGGATGTTAGGGTATGTGTCTCTCCATTATCCGTGGTAATGACAGTTGAGACGCTCGAAGGTGCGCCAATGACGGGTAGAGCAGATACGTTCTTTAGAAGGACAAGTCCGGGAGACGCAGCCGGTGCAGGTGTGAAAAGCGGCGTATATGAACTGTTTCCATTATCACTTTGCGTAGGTAGAGTCTGTCCGAGGGTTGGAAAAGGTGTAACAGAGGTGTTAAAGAGATATGTAGGAATAGTGAGAGACGGGGTCGGAAGAAGCACAGGTGGGATTGTCGTCGCCACCGTGGCAGAAAGAGACGAAAAAGCGGAAGACAAAACACTCGCGTTACCGACGAAAGTCGTAGAATTATGCAAAGGATATAACCCTATTAGTGGAGGCTCTTTTCCCGCAATTCCATAACTATTATGGTATTAGTCGTCACGGTAAACAAAGATCGCGGCATCTACAAACCTATAAGCGGTGTAAACAGTCCTCAGGAAAGGTACACCTATAATCACACATTGGTAAGGGAGCGGCGAGACTACAGCCATAAACTCACCCAGGTGCCAATCTATTCCGTCATTATCCGGTGGTATCTGAGCTATTGGCCAAGAAAGGCACAAATTGGGGTCGCCTTCTGTTGGTCCAATGAGGAAATCAACGGGCTGTAATGTTACATTTGTATCGCTAATTAAGGTACATAGTCAATACGAAGCCTATCCGCGACAATAAATAACTACGCAGGACTCACCCAAATTTGAATGTCATTGTCGCTTCAATGTCGCATGGGAGGACCCATACACCAGCTACAAATCTGAATAAGTAATTTTGAAAATCGGAAAATAATCAAATTTACGTGAGGCCTGTCGTATAGTATCTAATTGAAGAAAGATCGCTGCAACCTAAAAGGATAGTCAAGTCACCGATATCAGTCGCTCAAATTGCACTCATACATCTTCGTATGGTCCCGAAATGCCGGTAAACCCGCTAAGCAGTAAAATCAAATGGTGATAATGCAAACAGTTCGGATCTTCACATACATGTCTAGAAGTGCCAACGGTTTTTTCCCGGTAACTTTGGGAAAAGACGGATGTAGTAAAAGACTCGTTTCGTTGGCCTGCAACGTTGATAAATCAAAACTGAGCCCATAGGTAAATAAAGATAAGACGCACTATCACATCGTCGAGAGGAATAGCCCAGTCGAGGTATAACGGTGTACTAGAAACGTTCTGACCGGGAAGTGGTTCAAAAGGTTCGACGGCATGCCAAGATATTAGGGATACATTCTGGACTACTGAACTATCTATTGCGCCTATATAAAATTTAGCAATGAAATACAAGGATACATGACCAAATATAAAAGAAGCCCACCGAAGCTTAAAGTACCACTTGAGTTGCGCGTTAAGCTCATACCGATCAAAGGATATTGTAGTATCCCTTTTTCTGCAAGTGCAGGAATATATGGAGAGGCTTATACATCTATAAGCTTGAAATTCAAAAGCCTTGACATTCTTTTTCTCACCTCCTGGTACCGAGTTTGAAATTTGGGATAAACGAGGAAGACCCATGCCAAAGATACCTGAAACACTCGGGCCAAGGGTAACATTCGTCGAGTTGACAAAGCCTTAGCGGTGGTACAAATGTTAGGGCAAATAATTATCATCTAAACAGCTCTAACCGATTGTTTGGTTGACCATTGTCAAGTTGTCAATCTGCACAGTCTCCCTTGCAACAAAACCAGATGCGCCTTTTCATGATGAACATTAGTCAATGAACAGATAGATAATAGCATCAGCCTACGAGTGGAATCCGCAAAAGAAACGTTAAAGGAAGTCTGGTTGTTATTAACCGAGACAAAAGAGGGACTGGCGTAGGTTGACAAAGGATATGAAGGATTGGATTTGCACTCGGGAGTTTGACATTGATCAGTTATTACCCATAGGTCCGACGAGCTAAAATTCAGGACATCAGTCAAAGCACATTTAAAGATTTTACATTTATCTGCGTACCCAGTGTCAAGAGCAACCTCAAGAAATACCTGTCCCGCTTGAAGGATGATATTGTATGATCTGGAACCATATTGACGCGTGTAAATTATGTTTCTGACATTAGACTGCGAGCTTACTGAGGCGAATACAGAATATTGCCGATATCTGTAACACCACGACGGCGTAACTGTCGTGGATTGTACGTTTCCCTCGCAATCAAATCTACCTTTGTAAAGGAGTCCGTATGTTTAATTTTCGGTCGAATTTGTTTGGTGTTATGACTACCACTCGCTCTTGAATTGAAGAGTTTTGTTTTGGACCCCAGTATGATACCAGCGGAAAAGAGTACCGTCAGCCAAAATACCAGTGCCCTACTCAAAACCATTTCGAGAAGGAGTAAGGTAAGCCAGCCTAATTAAGAATCAGAAATAAGGCTTGAATCTGTCATACACCAGGGAAGGATTGGGAGGTAACCAAGGTCGACAATGGGAAGCTTCCAAGCGCTCGGCTAACTGTGTGGCAACTGGCACTCTGCCTGCCTACGCATCTGAGCCATAGTGCAACTTTCGGACAAATTTTGAGAGGAATAAAAATAATTCAAGTACAGAGGTCGCAGACCGGGTATCCTCCTAATAATAACAACAATATGAGAGAGACCCGCGGGCTGGGGTAAATTGGTACACTAGGCTGACACAGATATAAAAAAGTAGAGGTAGAAAAACAGACAAAGAAAGCGACTGTTGAAGGGAAAAAGAGAAGAATAAACAAGGAAACATAATCATTTCTATCATAAACAAGCATCCAGTTTGTCGGGAGTGTCAGAACGAAGAATACACATAGTAGAGAGTATGAAACCATGAAGAGTATTCGTCAGAGAATCGCTTTGATTAGGATTTTCGTTTGGCGAATACTTTGTTCAGTAGCGCAAGCACCTTCGGCACATTGAGTTGAACGTACTCGAGATCCAGAAGATGTTTATTATCCTTTTGCTAAGGAACCTTGAGTCAAAATCTCCTAATATCAACGACAGCAGTTTCACAAACCTTCTCAAGCAAGTCATCAATTTTTAAATCCATCTCCAGAATAGCCTTTTCTCTTCCTTTGTAATGCAGAGCGATCAGGAAAGTTCCAGGGGTAGGTGAAGTGATGTTGAAATAGATGTTTGGTCGCCTACGAAGAGATTGAATTCAACTTAAATACTCGAGTACAGAAAACAAGCGCTTATTACCTATTTTCCGGGACATTGCTTTCCACAATAATTCCTTCCTTTTCCAACTGAGCATGCGTAAATCGGTAGGGACCCAGAACAGCCGTTTTGGGTGCTTTCTTCTCTTTGCCACCAACAGTAACGACACCAACACCAGTTGAGGAACCCTTGTCTTTGCTTGCTGTTAATCTGACATTTTGCAAATAAGCCTTATACTGCTCTAATTGTCCACGAAGATAATTATTGTGGTCTCCGATCGTCTTGTAGACCGCTTCAAGACTTTTGGACTCTTGCAGCACTTTTTCACGAAGACTTCCCAGATGGGCCAGCTCGGCTTCTACTTCGTCTTGCATGAGTTTGTAGCCATCCAAACGTTCGACAATATTTAATTCTTCTAGTTCTCTTAGCATCTCTTTAACCTTGATGCCTTTACGGACGAGGGTTGCATCTTTAGATGTAGCGGCACGTTCCGCTATAACTTCGAGATGAAGAGGACGAGACTCCGCGAAATTCGGCATCGATCGAATAAGCTGTACGAAGATTGATTTCGTTTCCATATAAAGAAGATCATTCTGAGTAACGCTGTCCATGAGAGCGGTTGTAATATCTTGTATAGGGGTCTCCCAGCGACTGTACAGAAGCAACTCGATGGTCCTGTTCTCCTTCCTTGGAACTTGAGGAGGGGCTGGGCCAAGTTCGTCCAAAAGTATTCGTAGATGTTGTTTGTCGTTGGGAGACTGATATAATCACGGATTAGACTAAAAGGGTGTGCGGATATTTCTCACATACCAACACGTCAAGATGGTGCAGGATTAATGAGTGAGTATTGTATAATTCATTCAAGGTGATATTAATTTGTAAGTCTTTCTTCGACAGGGCCATGTATTGGTCCATCTGTCGTAACTAAGTCAAAAAGCATCTGTATTACGAGTTGGTTACTCACCTCCAGGGTGTCATAAAAGTCGCCAACTTCGCATAAGTTATTTAAGAACTGATTAATGCGAGCTTTATTATTCTCGACAAACGGATTGAGGGTAATCATGTACAATTCTTTCGCGTAAGACGGCTTATTAGCGAGGTTTTGAAGCATTTTTGCGATCTAATTTTAAGGTTTGATTATGAAAAGCAAGGATAGTCGCAATTCCCTTACAAGCGTTAATGTCCGTCGCGGATGTTTGGCAGGGGCATCTTGAACAAGCATGTAGGCTTGAGGGGTAACGATAGCGGGGTTGATAAACCTCAAGAAAAAGAACCCGCCGATAAGAGAACAGATGGCATAGTCAGTTGCCTCAGGGTACTTTCGCTTCACAGAGGTAAGAATCACAGAAGTAAGAAAACAAATCCTTTATGACAAAGAATCACGTACTCTTGTTAAGCTACGGATTTGTTTACAAATCCATCGAATGCCATATGGAACAAGTTCCATGTTATCAATTATAGTCGCTAGAAAGCTATTGGCAATCTCCATAAGCATAGCAAGTCTTGGAGCAATTATAGCCTGAACATCAGGATTCGAAGCTGCTTCCTCTGGTGGGACACCGCGAGGAAGGTTGGAGGGTAATGTTCCAGTTTCTTCTTCAATTTGGTTAATCATTTGCTCATATACCTAAACATGATTGGTATCGCTTGACAACCCAAACAGGCCTAACATTCAATAGATGAAGGGAAATACCTTAAGAGGATTAATCTCAAGATTAAGATCCTTATGTTCAATAAGTGAGTTAATTCGTTCGGCCAAAACACTCTTAAGATAGCTTTGACCGGGACCCCGGCGGGTATACGTAGTCATCATTCGCGACACTGGAGTATTGGCGCGGAGTAGAGAGCCGAATTCTGTTGCTGTTTCAAATTGGGCTGACAAGACGGACTAGCGATGAAAGGATAGAAGAACAAAAAAAGGGAAGTCATGAATGAGTCTAGAATCTAGAATTACGATGGTAAAATATATATATACCTGAAACATAGTTAACAGGAGGTGCTCCTCTCTACTTTCATATTGATTGCCGTAGAGCGTAAACATGACGGTTTGGAGAAGCGTATCAATCTCAGTTAGGGAGACGAGACGACATAGTGTCGCAATATGACGGGGCTCAGACTGAAGTAGGAAAAAGAGGTTTCCGTATTGCTTGAAAAACAAGCATAAAGATCAATGGATTCGAAAGAGGCAAAAATGAGAATAATGTACCTGTAGTTTGCGATCATCCGGATACGTTCCCTCTGAAGGGTCTACATCTTCCAAATGTTGTTCAACTTGATGTTGCTATGGAACGAGAAGTCAGAATTGGAAACATCTCGTTTATATAGAACCGAAAGACCGACCTCATCGAGAGCCATCCTGTTTTGAATCAAAAGAGCAATCCTGGAATCAAGATATCGCACATCCCTGTCCAAAACGAAGTTCTTTTTCGATTGAGCCGATATTTTGGTCTTCAAATCGCGGAGTCGCTTTTGCGCTACGATAGGAGAATAATGTCCAAGGTTTGCTTGCCTACTTCTCTTCCAAATCACAAGCACAGAATACATACCTCGAGCCAGATCATCACCTACTTCAACATCTTGTTCAGCAGCCATACTGAACAATGCAGTAACACTGTGCCTATTCGTCGTCCTGTTCGTGAGCCGTCTGAGGCTCCCAGGGGAGTTTGGCTCGATGTACGACATGGTTCAAAGAATGACGGAAATAAAATAATACCAGTCGTGATTTTTTCGTTCAAATTGAAGAAGGGCCGCGACAGCTGCGAAGCTGTTGCTGCTGGAACAGCAAGAAAAAGGAATGATGCTCTTTGTGCTTCGCGGAGCCTGTGAGCGGCAAGCGGCAAGCGGCAATCGCAAATTCGGTAAATGCCGAATGTATAGCATTCACGTCCCGTCGACTCATGAAACAAAACAACGTCTATTCACTCTTTTGTTTTCCCATTTGAATTTGAAAAAAGATAGTTCAAACTAAATTTCTTCCAATCGAACGAATTCGCCAAGTTTAGACGTTCCGTGTTTATTGCGCTGGGAAAGGTCGCACAGGCTACCGTTGGACACCACGGCCCACGCGAACGGCGTCGGACCCATCAGTCGCGACGAGTCCTTGATCATGATACTTTTGTTTTCCTTTCGTATCTTGTTGTCGTCGTCATCATCACCAACTTACTTTTCTGCTAAGAGTACTTACATTCCAACAAGATGATAAGAAGGACATTTCTCAACACCCAACACGTATCATCAAGAAGGCTGCGATGGCAACAGCAAATTGGCTAAATCCGAACCTTGACAACACGCCCGAATCATTGTTTATAAGATGCCATGCAGTTTTCTCTGCCCAAGATGAGAGGCTTCGCCTTTCAACTCATCTCGTATCTCCCTCGGCGTGTTGATTTTCCGACACGCTGACGCACCATGACGGTGTAGTTTCTAGAGCGACATGGTCCGGCTAACCGATGATATAGAACTAAAAACTTGAACATTACAAGGTGCACGTGCCATTTCGTGCTCGTAGATTGCCTGCGAATCATACCTTCCACTCTAAACTAGTGTCCTGGCCCTGCGTACCCTACAGCCGTATTCAATCCTAATAAATACTGATCGATGAAAACTAACATCAACACGAGGCTTTGTGAACTCAGCCTCATGTTATTTATTGTTTTATCTGGGACCCCCTTTGGATCTCATTCGAGAGATTTTAGCAATCTTTGGTAAAGTCTTGCCAAAGAGCGCCAAGGCTCAAACGCAATTCTTGATTTGCGTGTTTCCCCGATAATAATCTGGATAACCTCGAGTTGGAGAGAAGTCTTGTTCCTTCTTTCTCCAAAACAGGTTTGCATCCATGTCATATATGTCCCCGGGCTAGAGATGCAAATATAGATCCCATGTAACACGTGGCTCTTCGCGCTCGAGCCCTCTTCCGCCTCCCCTACCCCGCAGGAAGATATTCGGCGTACACAAAGTTTAAATGAGACGTAACTGATCGGAGGAAAGTAACAAACGATCAGCTTGAAGGGATGCGAGATCAACGCTACTAATATGTTTCTCCCGCCCACACCGCTGCACGCGCTCCTTAGATGATCACGACATTGATAACAACGACCGAAAAACTATTGAATCGAGAAGTCAACGCACAGGACTTCCCCGCAGTTGAATTCCGATTGATCGGCATACGCGAATGGCAACATGCAACGTTTCAGGATCATAAAATCGTGGCCGTATGAAGGTTTTTTTGGGCAATATCAGGCAATATCATAGGACACCATATCAAAGCAGTCGTCCAGCTAGCTATGTATGATTGGTAAAGAACCCATCAATGTGAGTCAGAGGAAGGCGCGACGCCCGTGATAATTATAATCACGGTAAATCTTATTGTGTAAATAATTTTCATCAAAGGGAGCAGCGATGGGCCAGGGCGCGTAGAAATAAAATAAGAACTTCATGATAAGAAGGAAGATGTTATTGCAAATCATTAGACTTTCCATATGAAAAAGTCAGGCTAATTGAGATGAGCTTTGCGGAACTATGAAAATACACGCATGGCAAAAACTTCGCAATTGATAGAATACATTACAATGCGCTTGCAATGAAAAAGGAAACAAAAGAAAGAAAAAACAATGATTGTACAATTAGAGGGACGCGGTAGCAGATGTTGAGATTGGGCGAAAGCTTATCAAGATGAATAGATATATAATATTGTGCGGTTGAGGACAGCGAAAAATGGAGCGGTGAGTGATGCAAGGAGAGTCAGACTTTATGCGTATGGACGGACATCTTCAATGGGAAAACTGCCGACACAAAATTGACTGGTGCGACTATCTTTATATTCAATATCGTAACCTTGACGGAGACACTAGTTGGGCGGTGTGTGTCCTGTCAGTTGTATACCTTGGATCATTTAGAGTTTTCCATACGTACCGTAGAAAGCAAGTGGAGACCGGATACGATGAGACCGACAATCCACACGTTTCCCCGAATACGGACCTCAACCTGTTCTCCTCGCTGGTCAATGCGCGCGTCATAATCAGTTTCCATCGATGAGGAAAAAAAAAGGACGACACAAAAGCAACGCACTCCGAAACTAAACCCTTGATGATCGAGATTGCGGTGGTTATATCTAGGCGGATGTCTGGCATAGTCTTCGTCTTCAGAGGGCGGCCTCACAGAATCAGGATGGTATCGTCTCGGCGGGGAAGAGTCTCGAGCATAATGAGGGGGTCGTGGGGTTGGTCCGGGCATACGAAAAGAATTCAAACAAAGAAAAGATCAGGCTTGAAAGAAAGAAAAGGAGGGCAGGCTCGTATAATAACTTTGCGAGTCACAAAAACAAAGGTTTTTATAGCTTGCTAAGGCCGGCTGATAAGATTTCGGCAGCAAATTTGAATTTGATATTTTTATATCTCCCAGGATGCACTTTGGGTGAAGCGCCAGGGTATTCCACAGTGTGCATGCAAGGCAGTGCAAAGCCTGTGAAACCGCTGGATCAAATCTGTGCCAGCCTGTGGCGGTTAGTTATTGCTGAGATGCAGAAATAGAAGGAATAACGTTATGTCCATTATCCCTTCTGAAGACGAGCGTATTCGACGGCCGTCCTGAGATAGATCTCAGATCCCGACCATCATTCGGTTTTCTTGGAACAAAGCCTCAGATAATCCAACTCATACAAAGGACTTCGGTCTTCCGCCCATGTACGCGGGTGTCAGCGAATGAATGGCCCAGTTGAATTGTTCATTTTAAAGGACGAGTTCAGTTCCGGAAGCTTTCCAATTGACAGATTCCAGCAGATAAAGTTCATGATATGTAGTCAATAAGGATGCTGATGCTGGGTGCTGGTTACTGGATGCACCCACGAAATTGTAAGAATGATTACACATCAAAAGTGAACAAAATTCACCTGAAAGAAAGAAAGCACTTGCGCTTGGCAACGGAAATGTTCGACCCTGGCGTGCACAGACATACGAGTGCATGTACATTACGTGTACGGCATCAGCAATGCATCGGCCTCCGAAGGTTTCCAGAACTTCATCAACAGGGCACATCGATGCATACGTTTTATATATCATTCACACCCGCATCGAGAACAAAGATCTGCTTATAAAATACAAATCTCGGAAGGCCTTCCATAATTAAACAAGCAGTTAAATATACACATAGCAGTCGCAACCTCGGTACGATAATATAGATAAATAGATAAATTATGACCCCAACCACTGGCAGCATCGTTTAATACGAGAATATTAAGATTATGATTATTACCGGCAACCATGCCGCTGGCTAGTCGCAAATTATGATAAAGACAGAGAGAAGTTAGAGGCGGCAGTAGGGATCCGTGGGATAATACTCCGCGTCCGTGAGTTGATTTTGGTAACTCGAATAAGCCGAAGATCTGGAACCAGAAGCACCTTCGTCCGTCTGAGCGTCACTAGAAGCAGACCTCGCAGCTCTCAGCCAATTCTGAGCAATTCTTAGATACTGAACAAGCTCTTCATTTGACGTCTGCCCAGTATACGAGAACGTAGATGGTGTCGCTGATCCTTGAGAGAGAGATGATATTAATCGACGTAGTGATGTAGATACGCTATCAAGCGACGTTCGTGGCATTATTTGGGATCCTCGACTGTCAAACCTCGCGTGCCTAATTGCGTCCTTGATGTTCCTAAGCTCTGCTAGGGTGTCCGTGTTTATCCAAGAACGTACACGAAGGCCCTCGTAGAAGATGATGGCGGCCTGCATAGCGGAATAGGCAGCTTCAACACATTCGAGAGTAGTCGAATCTTCGGCATTATAAGAATACATCAATATTTACAGAAACAAAAGAAGAATGAAGAAGATGAAACAAAGAAGAACGAAAGAAAAACGAAAGAAGTGAAGGGAAAGATTTTTTGGTGTCGAGGAATTGACTTTTGACTTATGCATGTAGCTGACTGGACTTTTTATATTATAATCGAATGACTATGTCCGACCGTGCCGTGGTAATCTGCCTAAAGAGGATCCAGGTGGTTATAAGTTTGTGTATGGACCAAGAGCCGCACTTGAAGGGAAATCTTCACGAAAGGCCAAAACAGCATTTCCCTCGTGTCCAATGACAACGAATGAAGAAGAAAACAATTGGGCGATGTGACGCCGTGACGACATGATGCTTTCATAGTTATCTTGAGTCTCATTGGATTAACCTTCAAAATCTACTTTTCTTCGCGGTTTGGCTATGCCGTTAAGTCATCCACTCCATCGCTTTTGGGCCGAAGAAGTTATTAACAACGCTATATGGTACTTGAGTCAAAATACTTTGAGTTAGAAAGCTTATTGGAACGGTCCTTGTTCAATCCGACCGCGACTTGATTTTGGTGCCGAGCCTTAGCCGCAAAGGTCAACATATACTTATATATAGAATACAAAAGCATCAATCTTGACCTGGGAACGAGAGATGATTAGCAATGGCTTACGAAGTTTGCGCCAATGTTGGGCCTGAACTCTGAAAATCTGGATCATTTTTCCGTTCCGACTGCTGCTGTATTTGACTGTTTTGCTTCCCGGATATGTTTTATATTTCTCAACGGCTTCTGGTTTGTGTTCCTCGTATACTCAGAGACTACGTTTTTAACATCAAAGCTGTCACGTCTCTCATTCGACAGAAAATTTACTTCGTGCACAATACATAGCCTAACTGAACGGTATCCGGTGAACCTCATGCTGGGAAGACAGCACCTCGACAAGTATCAAGCCTGAGTTGAAAGACGTTATAAACAACAATCCAACATCAACAATAAGGGATGTTCCACGAAGATACGACCACGCAGATGTGATGAGCCACAAGAAAAGCCAGACCTTGGTATCACCAAGACTGATCAAGTTCAGTCGAATTAATATGTTTACATTACGGCTGAACATAGGATTGCTTACTGAGTAACGAGATCTTTCGTGCTGTTCGTATTACTCTCAACGGGCAACTGGGCCATTGTGTAATATATAGCTCTGACGTCACCACCAATTTTCAGTTTTCGATGCCAAAAAAAATCTTTCTCATTAAATCGACCCAACCCAATCGAAGAAGACTCTATAGAGTATTTTGTACATTTCAATGAGGTAGTCTCTAATAAGTAGTTTGATGAATACTGGAAGATAAAAGACAATTTAGTGGCCGAGTCCTGACTAGGACGGAACGCGCCACGTAGCTGGGACATTTAATGTCAACGTGTCCATACTAATAGAGTACATCGTCATAACATTCTGTATCGCTACACACTCTTTATCATCAACTCTGTCCAAAATTTGAAGCTGGTTTGGCCGTTTTTTGACCAAAATGCCGAAAATCACGCTTCATATCCTTTTCCTGCTTTTCTGCGCAATATCAGTGTTCGCAGCCGACTTTTACAAGGTTTTGGATAGTATGTAGACTTCAAACCTTTTGTTGTGAACTATTCTCTCACCAAGAAGCTTCCTCATCTATGTAGTTGACCGTGCCGCAGACGAAGCTACTATCAAAAAAGCTTACCGCAAGTTGAGTCGCAAGTACCATCCAGATAAGAGTAAAGAGCCGGAAGCAGAAGCCAAGTTTGTGGAGATTGCTCGAGGTTTGTACCTGTCATGATACTAAAGCTCAGATTTGGACGGCTTATATTCTACAGCATACGAGGTACTATCAGATCCCGAGGTTTGTAGAAATAATTATATCTGCATCAAAAGTTCTTCCCTTACCGTAACTTTGCTTTCAGAAACGAACAGTATATGACCGACATGGCGAAGTAATTCTATCGTTTACTCTTTGTGTTCAATTTTATAATGAAGCATCAATATACAGGAAGGTGTCAAGCAGCTTGAAAGCGGGAAAGGTGGCGGCGGCGCAAATC
This sequence comes from Phallus indusiatus, assembly GCA_027605045.1. Classification (NCBI taxonomy): domain Eukaryota; kingdom Fungi; phylum Basidiomycota; class Agaricomycetes; order Phallales; family Phallaceae; genus Phallus; species Phallus indusiatus. The sequence goes on from JAQFWX010000075.1 coordinate 174,889, forward strand.
CATTCGACTTATTTCAGAATTTCTTCGGTCGTACGCCTCAGACCTTTTTGCTAACCGCGCCCAAACAAGTGTACTGATTCGTTGAATTCAGGTCGACAACCGCAGACACAACGAGGTCCTACCACAACTAGCGAGTTTGAAGTTACCCTTGAGAATATGTGCGCGTTCCTCTTCAACTTTAAGGAGCTATATGCTGACGGAATAACAGTTATACTGGCAGTGATATCGATGTATGTAACCTTGACTTTCTGCTCAATAAGGGGGCTTGACACTTTCACTTACTCAAGTTCATGATCAACAAACATGTTCTCTGTGATCATTGTCGTGGCACTGGGGCAGCTTCGGACAACCATATTCAGTCATGTCCTGCTTGTGATGGATCTGGAGTACAAATAACGCATCAGCAATTGTTTCCCGGCATGGTTATTCAAGGGCAGTCAACGTCAGTATCCTTTTTATTGCCTGTAGACCAATGTTTTGAGCCACGAAACAGATGTAACAAGTGTGGAGGACGAGGCAAGATTATTACTCAAGTTTGTTCTCATTGTCAAGGACAAAAGGTCGTACCATATACCCAACATTATACGTTAGAAGTTCCGCCTGGTGCTCCAGAGGGTCACCAGATCGTTTTCGAGGCCGAAGGAGACGAAAATCCCGATTGGGAACCGGGCGATGTAATTATTTCTGTACGAACAAGAAAGCGCTTGGGCGGATGGAGACGAAAGGAGACTAGCTTGTATTGGACCGAAAATTTGAGTGTAGAAGAAGTGAGTTTATTTCCTGTGTTCAAACAAAGCAACAAAGTATTTACAAATCCTGTGGAGGCGTTACTTGGTTTTGAGCGGAACATTACTCATATTGGCGGCCATACGATCACATTAAAACGGGATGCAGTGACACAACCTGGTTTGATACAATGACTTGTTCATTATTAAATATCCAGCTGAGATGTTTTTCAGGGTTCGTGCAGACAATGAAAGGCGAAGGAATGCCCATCTTTCAAGGTACAGGGTATGGAGACCTATTTATAGAATACAATGTTGTTTTACCAACACAGTTATCACCGGAGTTGCGTAAAGGTAAGCCTGTGAATTTGTTGTGAACTAGCTTTCATATCTAATTACAATAATAACAGACTTAGAGCAAGCATTTAAAAAGCATTATACACATACCAAAGACGAGTTATAAATTAATTTATAATATACAATGTAGTAGAGAAAAATTGTTTACACATATACCAAACTGTTCAAAGTGGTATTACTCCTGTGTGGACTCTGTGGACATTTGTGGGTGTACCTCACCTCGCACAATATAAATACCCATTGGTCATTAATTCCCTTTTTCCTTCGGACTTCCATCTGGCGGCTCCCCTTCGACACGACTCCTTTGCTGGAGGACACTAATCCAGCCTCCTTCGGTGTTGTCAGCTGTCGTCGATCTCGTCGTCAATCCTTATCTCTGAGGTTGACCGTCGGGTGTGAGTGTTATTCGTACTCTTATCTCTAGTCTATAAAGCTAATGGTGTACTCTACGCGGGTAGAAATTGCGGTAGATGTGTAGGGGCATTGTATGTTTTCCTGCCATTGATCGTAAACCAGGCATGACATCTGGGGTTCGCGCTCCAAGGTATGTTGTCACGTAAACCTACATTTTTCACCTTTCCTAATGATATATATGCGCCTTCTAGGATCATGTCAACAATGTCCGATCCGTATAAAGGAGCCGGACAAGAACGTCCTGATCTTATCGGGCACAATTAGTCATTCTCTATTCATGAGATTGACATTCTCGAGTGTGAGGATCATTGTGAACTTCCATCATAACATGCCGACTAAACCGTGCTCATATAGTCTTCTCTTATCAAAGAGATGAAGTAGTTTGTTTGGGAGTGGCTCTTTCCATGCAAGCAGCAAGTTATACATCGTCTGCACTAGTTTTTCGTCGCCAGCTTGTCTTGAACACAGTCGCTCGCTCCGGCTCTATCTCTTTGTGAACTGGCATTAGCCTCGTATCACCAGACTCAGTTCGAATATGCAAGTCTTCGAGGATGAACGCAACTCGGACGAGTCTTGGTCGTTCTAACAAAGGATCACCCGCACTCAGCCCCTTGTTCAATCAATCGTGATGACGTTCCAGTCAAGTCGACAGTTCGTATCCTTCCGCCTCACATGGATCGTAGTCGGTTTCATCAGACCCGACTCGATTATTTTCAAATCAATTACCCAGTTCCCCCTCGCCATATTTCTTGGTCTTGGCTATCTGCTATTTTTCTTCGGAGTTGTTCCAGTAATGATCTCAACGATGCAGCACGGTGCACACAGTTAGCACACTTCAAACCACTTTTACTTTCTTTCCTGCACGCTTGGGCTTACCTCAGCCCATACCGCTACTATCGCATCGTTGGTCGAGTCATGTACCGTGTACCAACAACAATTTTCGCAAGTTCTGCTTTTCGTCCCTATCGCTAGATATTTCTTTGTCGTATGGAGTTCTCATTTTTCCCTTGGTCCGGGGACGAAACAAGAGTGCCAAGCCGAGGAAGAACGTTATTGTATCATATATAGTCAATAGATTGATATAATAGACTCCTTGGTTCTACCTATCCGTGTGATGCTATGCTGTGTGATTTACAAATGCTTAGGGTACAATGAAGAAAGAGGACAATAGAAGGAAAAATAACCAAGGAGTGGAAAGTAATGCAGTGTATGTGGGCATGTCTCACTCTCCTGGCTTCATTTCAAGCCAAATATGTGTAGGACTTTCGGTCTTGTCCTCGATCCAAATACTCGCGCTGAAAGTGAATAAATACCGGTAATTGTTAAGAAAACAAGAATAAAGCATACCTCTATCAACGACTCAATGCGTTTCTTCAGTAATTGAGGTTGTGGTAGGAATCTACTGGCCAACTGGCGGGTGGCTTCAGTAATGAGATCATTATGCGACATCTGCTTTCGGTCCTTCATAATCCGCACAAGACATGCCTGAATAACGAAATTAATGTGAAACTTGATGTAACAACTTGAAAAAATAAGCTCACATCGATCTGATGCTTTCTTTCTTCTTCTACACGGTCTCGGGTTTCACGTCTTTCCTCGGTATTCTCTACTTTAGCACTGATCGTGCTGATTTTAATTCGTTGTAAAGGTGCTGAAAAGTCAAAATTGAACGAGAACGAATCTCCCGGTGAAACATCGCGCGACGGAGGATGTTTCTTCAATATCTTATATTTTGCGCAGGCTACAGACTGCAAATTGCGCTTCAATTCCTCGTCTGCAAGCTGTGTAGCAGTTTTGATATCCTGAAAATTTGAAATACATTATGCGTTAAATCTAGTGAAAATTATGAGAACCCGACCAACCTGATACGTCAAAACCTCATTTTCTTTCAAGTCCTCGAACAATAACAAAATCACCAAGGCATATGTCGATACGTTCAAGTCATGTGTTTTTGTCTTGAATCGAGCACGAACGTCGGCGTTTCCTAGGCCAGCTTGCCATGTTAACTTCCGACCAGAGTGTCGGCGAAGATAGAAGCTTTCAAAAGATTTACACGCTTGGATCATCTCCAAAGGAAACGTACATGTCGCCTGAGGATGATTCATTGGCCAGAATGTCGATGTCATGATCGTGACGGATAATTCGATGGACGGTGGCTATAGGTTAGTTTAGAAAAGTAACTCATTTTCGGATGCTTAAAATATTTACGTACAGTTACTTTGGTCAAGTATTCTCGATAGGCATCCTGCGTATCCACAGATATTTTCATGTCATGGAACATGCCCTCAAGTTTTTGCGTGAATTGGTATCCACATTCAATCTTGAGTTTGGCTAGCAATCCTCGCTCAGCGTCATCTGATATAGAACGGTTTAACAACAGCCGTTTTGCAAGATGAGCTTTGTAGTAACGTTCAAACACGTCCTTCTCCGCTAGGAATCGGAACACTGTGATGGTCTTATCGAGGATAGCGTCAACTTCTTCATCCGTTTTCTTAATAAGTCTGATTAGAAAAAGAACACTTTTCTGCCTCTGATAACAAACCCACCCTTTCAAACCCTTCTTGAGATGATCATCAATGAACAGTGAGATGAACTCTGGCGCTCTAGCATTGAGGTTAATGAATGACTCAAACGCCTATCGTCCCATCTTAGCCAAGAAAAAATCGCATGAATGTTGAAGTTTACCTCGACCATGGAGACATGCATAGTCATATCCTCATTAAAAGAGAGTTTCAGCACACGATCAAATTTATCCTTCAAAACAAGAACGTCCTCCACCCATTTCAATGCCAAAGCAACTGCACTATATCCAAGGGATTTACTACCAGCTTTGCCTTTGCCCTTAGCGTCGACCGGTTCAGCATCATCACCTCCAGGATCGTCTTCTCCATCGGTTCCACGAGTCAAGTCATTTATTTCCTTTCCGCGTTGCACTATTGAGTCTTTCAGGGCTCTCCTGAGTGTTGGCAACCCAATCTCAACCATGCTAAATAATTTATACATCCGTGCAAGATCGTCAATTTTACCGGTATCGATCATGGAGTCCAGTCCCGAATTTGGCATGGAAATGAGGAAATAAGATGGGGGTGAGGAGTGTAGATTCCAATATTCGTCGCAACGGAACATGAGTTTTCACGGAAAGATAGTGCATTGTTCTCAATTCTTCAGAGAGAAATCGTGACTCCACCTAATTAAACCATTAGTATTAGTTCACAAAATAAAACAGGATTAAGAGGATTTACTCGTGTCAGATATGCCGGAGCGTCACACATGTCCATGAGTCGTTCACCCTCCGCCTTATAAAATACTTCACTCTCCTTGAAACTCCGGTTCGAGGTATTGGGTATAAACTGTTGAACCGTATTTGTCAAGAGATAAATCTTGGAGGATGTCGATGCAACTCTTCATCGCAGATCGATTAATCGCATAATCATTCCTCTCTAGCTGGATTTGACGTAAAGCGTTGGAAACGATGTGATTTTTAATGGGATATAACTTTGATAAAATAATGTGCTCGAGGAAATGAGTAAGGCCAGCATCCCATATTTCGGGAACATTTGCTGTTCGAGTATAGAATTTATCCTGAAGC